>CAUYSK010085792.1:0-18841 GCA_963575035.1 Avahi laniger | reverse complement strand
TTTCTATATATTTTTAGTTGTCCAATTAATTTCTTTCTATTTTTGGTAGAGATGGGGTCTCGCTCTTGCTCAGGCTGGTTTCGAACTCCTGAGCTCAAACAATCCGCCCACCTTGGCCTCCCAGAGAGCTAGGATTACAGGTGTGAGCCACCGCACCCGGCCTAGGTATTCCTTTCTAACAACACAAACGGACTGAGACAAAGAGGTATCTTCGGGATGGAACCAAAGTCTAAACATGAAATTCATTTATGTTTCATACACATGTTATACATATAGCCTGAAGGTAATTTTATACAATATTTTAAATAATTTTGTGCATGAAACAAAGTTTTGACTGCCTCTTGACTATGACCCATCACATGAGGCCAGGTATAGAATTTTCCACTGTGGCATCATGTCAGTGCTCAGAAATTTTCAGGTTTTGAAACATTTCAGAATAATTCTTCTAGATCCCCAAGTGTAACCCCCTGACCAAATCCAAACTTCACTTTTATTAAAAGGATTGTTCTGTAAAATTTGGATTCAGTCAAAAGGCCGCACTCAAGGACCCAGAAGGCCACATATGGCTCCAAGGCTGCAGGTTCCCCACCCCTTCTGTTTTGGGGAAAGATAAAATGGCTAAATTCAACAAGTCCATTATTTAAAGGATGTGGTACGACATCCATTTTACTCATTTTACTTTGATGGGTCTGTGGAGAAGAAAACAAGGTCAAGAACTTTCACAACCTGGTGATTACAACAACTATTCTTTTTACATAGACAAACTTATTCCTCCCTTACCTTTACCAAGAAATCCGAAAGTCTGAGAATTCATTTAAAAAATACTGAGTCATCAATGAGCGTATAAGAAACTGAGAAGCCAACATTTGGTAAGTTTGTGTCCTGTACCTATACCATTTTTTCCTCCACCTTCCTGTAGGATCAGGCCTATGATAAATATGTCCATTATAAGACACGAAGAAACCATTTTCTTTGCATAACTGGGTGGTAAGATGTTAATTTTTAATTCTCTTATATGTAAATGATGATTATATGAAATATTTTCCCCATATCAATCAAATACTGCCCAGTTTAAGCCCTATACAGATTTAGCCTCCTTACGCTCCCCCAGCCCCAATTCATTAAACTTTAAGTCATAGCAGCAATCCATTTTGTAACCTCTGATTTTAAAGCATTGTTTTCTATATTTTATATCTTTGACAATGGCTCAAAGACACATTATGAAACTGGTTAGCCACCTTAGGCACCGATTTGTTTATTCTTGATTGGGTCAACCATACAGCAGCCCCAGAAGCTAGAAATTTGGGAGCTCTAGACTATGCAAAACTGTTCAAGATCATTTTCAAAAATGAATAAATGAAGACTTGGCAGGAAGTGCCTGCCACAAACACCATATGACACACTGAATCACACCGTTGTGTAAAATGCATACCCAAGCACATTCTGGTGGGAATTTTTCAATGATGAACATTATTAGTTCCTAGCACTTTTACATGGAACTTCACACTTGCCTGTGAAGCTTTATGTTTGTCTATTTATTATTTTTAGATTAATAAACATTCATTGGTAAAATTTTTAAAAGTATAAGAAAGTGTAAATGAGTAGAAAAAAGTCATTGAAAACCCCATTACTCATTTTGGCACATTTCCTGCATTTTTTTATATATTTGAAACTTTGCTATACATGTAGTTTTGTATCTTCTTTCGCATTTAATATTACAACATAAGGATTTTTCCTAGTCATTTAAAACAACTAGCAAGCATAATTTTTAAACCAAAAATGAATATTTCTTTGTTTCCTGTTCTTATGATATGAATAATTCATGCTAGTTATAGAAATTCCAAATAATACATAAGTGTATATAGCAACAGTACTCTACCACACAGAAATAACTAAAGTTTAAATTTAGTGTATATCCTTCCAAGTTTTTGCCCATGATTTTAAACACAAACTTTTATGCATATATACAGATAAATATATATGTAAATATACAACACTGGGATCATACTTTGTATATAGTTTGGTGACCTATGACCTACGTTTTTCACTTAATACATTTTGGCTATATTACTATCTACCATCTACATATTTATTTATTCTTTACTCTTTTAAATAGCTGCATAGTACTATTTTGTAAAAAGAATCTTAATGGTTACTTAAAATTGCATTGAATGGATGTGCTATAGTGTATTTAACCTTTCCTCACTGTTGACTCACACTTCCCATTGATGGAAACTTAGTTTGCTTCTTAACTTTAAAAGCTAATATCAAATTGGTATTAACTGATCAACACTTATGTGCACGTATGGTAGAAACATTCATTAGGTGTTGGGCAGGTGGGAGGGGGGAAGAGGGGAGGGGTACATTCACGCCTAAGGGGTGTGGTGTGCACTGTCTGGGGGATGGACACGCTTGTAGCTCTGCCTCTGGTGGGGCAAAGGCAATATATGTCCCCTAAACATTTGTACCCCTGTAATATTCTGAAATTAAAAAAAACTAATAGTGATGCTACATTAAAAATAATGCTGTGATGAACATCTTTACCCGTAAATAGCTGTCCATATATAAAATTATTCCTTGAGATAGAGTCCCAGTGTTGGAATATTGATTTGATATGTGAAAAAGCTTAAGACTGTTGATAAATATTATAAATTTTCTATGGTTTGAATTTTAAAACTTCTTTGCTGTTCTTTATTTCATGTAAAATGCTTGCATCTGTGTTCTCCTTGCTTTTTAATATACTATATCCTAAAAGTCTTTTACAATTAAGATTTGCAATTCTGTCATGATTGCTGAAGATATTAGACATGCTTTTATAAAATTTAGTTTGAATTTAAGAAAGACAACTGAGTAGATGGCTGCTGTGTGTGTGAAATTTGCTTGTAGGTTGAGTTGCAGGTGGTTTCTAGCTTTACCTCTTGTCCTTTGTCAGGCCCCTCAGGAAAGTATATGGCACTAAACAAACGGTAGTGTACCCAGAAGTATGAAGCTGGTCTTCAGGAACTGCATTCACTGCTTTCATTCTGTGACAATACCGAATGTTAGATGAGGTTTTACGCGGGAACGTGTTCCAGTCTGAAGTCTCTTGCAATCTTATATGAAATGTGGTACATTCAGAGTTAAAATTTCATGAGAACTTTGCTCAAGGAATTACTTTTCACCTCAGTTCCATGTTAATTTACTTTCCTTGTAAGCAAACAGAATGTAGCAATACTATTTCTATCCTAAGAACATATGCATGTTGTTCCATTAGTAGTAATATTTTCATCAGAACATTGTTGAACAGTAGCAAGTGATAACATTTGTAGGCAGTAGTCAGAGACTTGACAGCTTTCCTCACCACTAACATTCCTCCTTCTAGGAGGCAAGAGATGTAAATTGAATAGAACACTTCAGAAAACGATTATTAGCTGATGCTAACTCAAATACCAAGTTGAAATTGAATTACTTGTTTAAAAAAAGACGAAATGATCTTCTGACATCGTTGTAAGCTAGTGGCTTCATTTTATAGGTGACAGTTATAACAGAGTAGGGAATGAAGTAGAATTATGCAAATTTTTCCATCTCGTACAGAGAAAATAAGAATTATCATGTGTGAATTTCTTCAGCTTCCTGCTATGCACCTAAAATTTACCAGCATCCATTCCATTTTCTTCTTTTTTCATCGGTTTTAAAGGAAGAAGTGCTTCTCCTCCTAGCTAAAGCTAAGTGTTCCCATCTCCTCCGGGCACTCAGCCCATCAGTCAGACCTTCTTTGTCATCTGCTCTTGACAGCCAAACTATCAAAAGCCTTTGAAAGACACAGATTCTGCTCCTCCTTTTATTTTATTTTTTAAAGTTACCTTTTGCTCTTCTTCCCAACCATACATGACTTTCTCAACCAGGGTTGCGAGAGAGAACTAAGCACTATAGAAAGTGACTTGAGCAACTATGTTTTCAAATCTCCCGTGGATGCTGGGACAATAGTACTCTTCGAGAAGCACAGGAGAGAGGTTAATTCACAACATGCAAGGGGGGGTTTAGGGCATTAACTCTCTAGTGAAACCTCGGTTAAGAATGGCCTCTCCACCTCCACAAAGGCAGCCACCTTTACTGTTTTAGCTGATTCGATTGATTTGTACCTTCCTGCCACTAAAGAATATGCTTCACTTTTCAGTTTTAGGTATTATATATTGTTTTCCCCACAGTGCAAGATGAAGACTGAGGTAGGCAGAGTAATGGCTCACCAAAGAGGTCAGGCCCTAACCCTTGGAATCTACAAATGTTGCCTTATTTAGAAAAAGGGTCGTTGCATAAGTGATTACGGTAAGCATTTTGAGATGAGAAGATTATTTTCCATGATCTGGGTGGGCCCTGTATGCCATCACAAGTGTCCTTATAGGAGACAAGCAGAGGGAAGTTATACACACAAAAGAAGAGGCCCTGTGATAATTTCAGCCCCCAAGTTGGTGGTGATTTGCTACCGCAGCCCTAGGAACCGAACACAAAGACTAATCCTTTTTCCTCCCTGTGCCACTACCACAGATGTGCACTCTGCCCATTCCTTCATTCCCCAGTGTAGACATAAGGTAATTCTGCTTAAATCAATATTCGGTGTTGGTAATACTGTGAGTATGTAAATATAATTCATAGCTAATCTATAAATTTAGTTTTTGCATAATTTTTTCTCTTGTTTAGTTAAATGACAAAAAAAAATTTTGTTTGCTTAATTTTCTATGAATTGATTGCTATCTCAACCCCAGCCATCTTGCTAAAATTTGTCTAAAATTTCCTCTTAAGAACAAAACACGTATGAAAGGCTCTTTGTTATCTGGCCTCTATTTTTGTATCTGGCTTTATTTCTTGGGTTTGAAAAGTATGTTCTAGCTGTATTGGGCTAAATAAATAGCAGTAATCTGAATATGTCAAATTCCCTTTGATCCTTGCTCCTGTTTTCATTGCCTGGAACCTTCTTCTCATTTCCTTTTTTTCCCCGACCAACTTCACTAACCAAGTAATCTTTGTTATTCACTTCAGGCATTTTTTACTCATGAAGCCTTTCCTATACTGTCTAAAACAGTTTAGGTATCCTCCCATGTGCTTGCTGGGCATTCTGTGCTTACTTAACCCAGTTGTTTTCGTTCTATGCTTCCAGACCAATCTGCTCTACTTTTTTTTGAAACATTAATTATATCTGTTTCATTTATGTCTTCTCAAGTTGTCTGTTGATTCTATGAGGGCAGGATTGCCATCTCTATAATTCATATTATTAATGCCAAGCATGATGTTTGATACATAGCAGGTGTGCTGGTTATTCCCTCTTTGCTACCTTGCACCCATAGCTTCTGCAGATTCATTATCCACATTTTCTGATTGGCTACATGCTGGGGAAACGGACCTCTGCAGATGCCTGGGCTCCCTTGCCTTCTAATTTCTGGTTGAGTTTGGCCAGTGGGATGGCAGGAAAATAAAAAAGTCAGGATATTTATTCTCTACCTCCTACCTTTGCTGCCTTACTGAAGATGCTGTTATCTTCTGTTGGCCCCTCTGTACCCACATTCCACTCTCCTGTATCCTCTTCTATGCCTTGCAAGGATGCTCTGTATGAATTACATCTATGTAGTTTACTGCATCTATGAGTTCCTTTGACGTCTTGCTTCCAGTTGGGTTCAGCTAATACAAATCTCATCAGGAGTTAAGTTAGGGAAGAGTGAGTTTGGCATATTTGTTTCCCTGGCTCCCTCCCTAGAGCATCACCTTAGGTTGCTTATGTTCCTCAGTCAAAGGATATAGCTTCGTAAGATGGCCCTCTCTGCAGGACTCTCCTCCTGGATTCTAGAGGCTGCATCCTTAACTTGGTTGTTTAGGCCTCAAGGTGATAACAGCTCCACAATTACTAGTCCTAAGGAACTGCACTATTCTACCTTTGCAAATCATGTAAAACTCACTCTTTGTGGTATACAGTTCCATTGGGTTTTTTTTTTTTTTTTTGAGATGGAGTCTTGCTCTCTCACCTAGGCTACTGTGCCGTGACATCAGCCTAGCTCACAGCAACTTCAAACTATTGGGCTCAATCAATTCTCCTGCCTCAGCTTCCCCAGTAGCTGGGATTATAGGCGTATGCCACCACGCCCAGCCAATTCTATTGGTTTTGAAAAATGCATAAAGTCATGCATCCACATCACAATCATGATATAAAACTGTTCTATCATCCCCTCAAATGTCCTCATGTTGTTCCTTTGTAGTCAACCTTTTCCCCATCCCCAATCTCTGACAATCACTGATCTGTTTCCTGTCCCTATAGCTCTGCATTTTTGGCAACTCATATAAACAAAACCATATAATATGTAGCTTTTGGAGTCTGGTTTCTTTCACTTAGCAAAATGCATTTGACATTCATTTGCTTCTTTATTGCTGACTAGCATTCCATTGTGTGGATGTACCAGAGTGTTTTTATTAATTCATTGGCTTAAGGACATTTAGGTTATTTCCAATTTGGGGTGATTATGAGCTTCTATAAACATTTGTGTACAGGTTTTTGTGTGAGCAATAGTATTGATTTCTCTTGAATAAATACGTATGATTTTTTAAAAATTAGTTTTATAATGTTCTCTGATTTGATACAACTTTCTGGGTCCTGTGTGTGAGATGACTGCAACCTAGATAAATGTGTCCCTGATTGTTGTCTATGTATTGACCAAGCTGAGGAGGAGATTAGCATCGATCACGAGTTGAAGACTAAAACAGATTGATTCATGCACCAAGAATGAAGGGTGATGCAGAACAAAAACAAGTAGTCAGAAACCAAGGAGCAGCAAGGAAATGGAGGTGAGGAGGGCTAGTGAGGTGTAGGCCAGGTTAGAGATGTGGGCCTCCCACCTGCTGTCTCTGTCTATCTGCAGCTTTAAAACAGGGCCCAGACCAAGGAAGCACACACTTACAGCCCCAGGGTAATCACTCAATAACCTCAGAATTAGTTCCTTTTCCAGCCTTGAACTCTTCACCCGTGACTCATCTCACCTTGGCTGGTCATTTTAGACCATTTTTTTTTTTATCATCAGCTTCTCTTTTGCTCTGCTCTTCTAGGGTGGGCCTAGCTCCCTCTTCAGTTTCCTGGGCAACAGTTGACTATTCCCTTCCTTCTGTTACCACTTGACCGAGTCCCCAGACAGCTTCTTCTGGCTCAGACTGGGCTCAGCCTACCTCCATTCCTCCGTGAGCCTTGGCTGCGTTGCTGGCGTGGCTGGTGGGCAGGTGATGACAGGGCAGTTATCTTCACTAAGTACACGAAGAAACTAAACATAGAGATGTGGAATGAGTTACGTACGTACTTCCCAGTCATGATAACAATGGCAGTAATAATTAGCACTAACATTTATTGAGCACTTACTTTGTTCTAGGCACAGTACCAAGAGCTTTACAGGCCAATAATCATTTAATCTTTGCAACAAATTGTGAAGTATGTATAACTATTATGCCCCCATTTTATAGATGAAGGAATTAAGGCACACAGAGGTCGTGATATGCTTACTGAGCTAGTAAAGGGTGGAATCAGAATTTGAACCCAGAACATGTGACTCTAGGGCTCTTAAACATCTGTACTATGTTGCTGCTCAAAAATGAAATTGGGAGGATTAGCAGTAAAACTTCTGACTCCTAGTCCACTGAATTTTTTGGGTAATAAGCCCTAACTATGTACCATGTCCAAATCTGCATACTAACTTGGAATACAAAATGTATATTGGATGGTCTTCATCTTGGGGAAATTTACTAGACAAACAATAAATGCACAAAATATCTTTATTTAGAGGAGGAATTAAAGAAGATAAGATCAGTTCATGATGGCTTTGATTGTCCAGCTGAGTGATCTATAGTTGTAACATAGTGTTTTTTGGTTACTGCAAATATAATGTTAAAGCATATGGTCATTGACTCTAAATTTAAGATCCTTCCTTCCTTTGCCATTTTTTCCCCTACCTACATAGCACTTGTGTGTATTTCTATATGACTTTTGTTATAAGAATGTTTTAAAACTTTTTATAAGTATTTTAAAAAGCACTCTAATTTATATTTAATATGAAAAAGCCTCAGTTACATCTTTGAAGTCTAGATATTTTTAAATAATTACAGTTTTTTTCTACTTTTAAAGAAGACACCATAACTAGGTCCAAGAGAAAAGGTGGCTTAGATGGCTTTTGCTGACGTGCTTTTAGTAAATAGATCAAAATTATTTCTAAATGGCATAAGAATGAGTCATGTATAAATAAATGAGTGCTCTTACATGCTTAAAGGTACTTGAAAATAGTGGCCCCAAATAGTTTAAATAGTTTTCATGAAACTTTAGAAAAATGTTGATTTACTTAACAAAGACTTTCTTAAGAGATAGTATAAACATTAGTCTGGTCCTTTTGAATTACAAATTCAGCTTTAGTAAAGTGTAAATTAAAGAGGCATTGTTGCCTTTCCAATGTTCCACATTCCAGGTGGAAAAATTAAGGAGAGCAAGAAAAGCATCATCTAATTCTTTCAAAGCACATCACAGTATCAACAGTGGACACCCACTGAGTGTTGCTGATTGATGAGGATGAAAGCACAGATGTACTCTAGGAGTGCATTTACCAACACAGACAGTCCCTTTTCAGTGATGAAATCACAGAAAATGGAAGTCACTTGCACAAAAGAAGAGAAAGAAAAAGATTTGGATTGTAACTTCATATATTCTTTTCTAGTTGTTCTAGAATTTCCATTTTTAGATGAATTTCTCACTGTGTGAATTTATGAAAGGCAAATTGCAACTTCTAGTGTTTTTCTCTCAAGCTACCCACTTAGTTTTCCATTCTACCTTCCCCAAATGATTCCATTCTGTTAGAAATGTTATATGCAACTCGTGTTTACACAAGGAGTGAACTGAAAGAGAGGGGTTGGGATTTGGGGGTTTGTGTCATTAAGTATCTCTTATATTGCCTCCTGCAAAAATTGACAGTAAAATTATGCTCAGCAGGTAATCTGCCTTAACAGCAAATCTGAGCAACTTGGATTGAAAAAATACGAGAAGGTGAAATAGCCAAATGAAACTCTCCCATTTGAAGAGTATCAATTAGAAGATACGTAGATCAAGAAATAATAAAAAGCTTCAAAATGAAGATTAAGATGAAGACATTAAAACTCTCAAAGGTTTATAGTAAAAAATTAATGTATTAAATTTATTCAATCAATTGTATCACATACTTACTATATGTCAAGTACTGTTCTAGGCATTTAGGGATACAACACTGAACAGAATAAAAATCTCTGACATCATGGAATTTGCTTCTAGTGGGGACGGGAGGAAAACATATAGCATCCCAATAAATAAGTAACAAGTACACATTGATGGAAACAGGTATCATAGAAATAAACAGGGAAGAGCATGAGGAGTGACAAAATGCAGAGGGGGTGGATTGCAGTTTTAAATAGGTGACCTGTGAGTAAGCACTGAAGTTTTAGAAGGGATGTATTGTTCTTATAATTGAGAGAATAACATTCCTGCAGAGGAAACCGCAAATGTAAAGGGTCTGGGCAGCGGTGTGTCTGGCACGTTCAAGGCACAATCAGGAGACCAGTGGAAAATGAGAGAGAGCTATAAGACAGAAGTTCAGAGAAGACAATGGGGAGGAGATCATCTAGGGATCTCACAAGCCATTGTTAAGACTTTGGCTTTTATTTGTGTTGGCTTCTGTCTTGAGAATAAGCTGGAGTATGACAGGGTGGATGCAGGGAGACCACTTAAGAGGCTACTGCAATGGTCCAGGTGCAGCGTAATGATGGCTACATAGTGAATGGTGGAGATGGTGAGATGTGGTCAGATTCTGGATATATTGTGAAGGAAAAGCTAACAGGATTTGCTAATGGGTTGGACGTAGTTTGTGAGAAATGGAGAGCAGTCAAACATGAATCCAAAGTTTTGGCACAAGTAGTTGGAAGTTTGGAGTTATTAATAACTGAGATGGGAAAAACTATTAAGTGGAGCTGTATTGCAGAGGGGAGATCAGATGCCTGGTTTGGACATCTCAGTGACCTGGTTGGGTAGCAGACACAAAACCGGGGATGAAGGGAGAGATCTAGGCTAGGATACACATTTGGAAGTCATCCACACCTAGATGTTATTGAAAGTGGTAAGAGTGGATGCACCCACCAGATCAAATTCCCACTTTCAACGCTGCTGTCTTTTCTCATGGTGATGGGGTGCAAACAGGTTGATATTAAGTGCTTTGACATACTTGAAGTTTGTCTGCTGATATAATAATATTAAACACAGGTATTTTTTCTCTACCTTTAGCTTCCAATTTTACCATTATCTTTCCTATAAATGCATTTGTCACCAAGTAGGGCTGGCCACTAGTGAGCAATCTAGACCCTCTGACCTCAAGGCCACTAGAAGACAATACTCACACTTTGTTGCGGTGTAAAACAAAGCAAAGTAAAACAGAGCAGAAAACATTTAACTCCACAATGTATTGATGAATAATGAAGATTTTATTGCAGATTTTGTGGTTTGAGAGATGAGAAAGCTGATATTGCATACCGCATAGACAAAATGTAATAACTATCTCCTTTGTTCTTTCCCCCCCAAAGTTCCTCTTGGACTACAAGCTGTCACACCTCCATTCTCTTCCCCGACCTCCTCCACTACCTTGCAGAATCTCCCTTACCACCCAAACAATTCATTTCTGGTTTTAGGCTTGCTTACTCTCCACCCTCTGTAAAACAAAACTGTTACTGTCCTCCGAGTGGAGGTTTTTTCAGGTTCTTTCTGATCATCTGAAGAAAAGAATTTCCGGACTCACCATGTAAGCCAAAGCAAGCAGTTTTTTACTGAAAGTGAAAGTGGAAGTGAAAGTATGCTCTCTCAAGAGAGAGGGAGTGGGCAGGCTGGAAAAGAGCATCTACATGGGGAGGGTGTGGTCTTTGGCCTTTTGAAGTCTTGTTAATTGAGAGGGGAATATTAAGGCTAATGGGTTGGCTTTTATTAGGAATTTGGGTAGTAATTTGTAGACTTGGGTTCCCTTCCATTTTTATACTTTATATAGTTGTTTTGGAACTGTCACGGCAATTTCAAGGGCAGAGAAATTTTAAAACCACAATGCAAATGATATTGTAATTAGCCAAAGTTTATGTAAGGTGACCTAGATAGCTGACAAGCTGGTTGAAGCTGGTTTTTATTTGTGGTTATCAACCCTCAGTTCGTTATACTTTAACATTTGTGCCCACTCTGCAAACCCCTGTATCCGACTTCAAACCTAGTAGTCTAGTTAGTTTTTGCCTCAGGGTTGTTTATTTCAGCGCCTGTACCCACTCTGGAAGCCCCTGCATCTGGTCTCAGTCTTGTCTTCTAGTCTCCTACTCTAACAAAACCTCTCCCTATAGTTAACCAAATCCACTTTTTTTCACAAAGCAGTTTAGCCACCTTCTACTATAACTCATTTGTCCTTTAAGTGACCAACCATCCATGCCAAACCATTTAACCAAGTGTCTCCCCAACAAAACAGGTCTCCTTAAGAGAGTGTGTGTGCACATGTGTGTATAAGAGAGAGCAAAAGAGAGAGGGAAAAGGGGAGAGGGAGAGAGAGACGGTGGGTATAGAAGAGGGGACTTTCCAAATCAATACACATTTGTTCTCGAGTCTGGATAAAGACTACAACATAGGATAAAAATGTATTATTTTTATTTGGTCATAATTTGCATAAAGAGCAGTATAAAATGCCAAGAAAATTTTGATCGTATCTTCACAATCTTTATACTCATCTTTACCATCCGATTACTTATTCATGTTAATATAATTATTTTCAAACTCTATTCCCCTGCCATATAAATCTGCATCATCGGATAATTGGATACAATCAGTGCATTTTTTATTTTAACGTTTTTTCATATACCAGTCTTCTCCACTCTCGTGGATACTGTACTGTGGTGCCCAAATCCCCTGTTCAGCACTGAGGGACTTATTCTCTCAGCTGGTGGGAAGAATTGTCCTCTGCTGAAGGGAGCATCCTTGCCCAAATTCACACCCTCTTCCCTGATCAGCCTGCATCCAGTTGGTTGAACTAAGGATAAAAATGGCTCAGCCCCTGGCCCCGACTCGGGACAACTGGGAAAGGCCTTCCCAGCTTCAGAGCTCCCAGTGGGGTCAGCAGAGGCCTTGCTGTGGCTGCACCAAAGCCCAACTTCCTGTATCTCAGTCCTGCTGCCTCCCTTCCCCCAGGTGTTGGTCCTTAGAGCTCTGCTTAAGCTTGTGCTTTCTGCACACCAATCTCCATCTGAGTGCTTTCTGGGGAAAACAATCACAAACACCCTAATTGTCACCTCCTTCTAGAATATTCTAGAATATTTGAGACTGAGAGTTTTTCTCACATCTGTTTCTGAGCTGCCAGGCCCTCAGCTTTTCTCGAATGCTTCTCTCTCTCACCACCCACTTTGCTGCTGGTCATTTCCTGAAACTCTGCAACACTGCTTTCTCCCAGCAGGAGGCTCTCTAGAGCACTCCATGTAGGGCAGGCTCCATTATGTCTTTTACTCCCTCACAATAGCACCCACAGCTGGCAACATGGATATTTTAGAATTACTGAAGCATTGCAGGCAATGGAAGCTACTACAACTAAATATGATCAAACCCATAGTGCAAAGGAGAGAAGCACAAAACGCTAAACTTCTCACTGGGAGACCCTCATGGACATATCCTGGGTCTCTATTCTTTTGATTCTTGAGTTGTGAGTTGACTTATTTCCGGTTTTAGTCTTTTTGTCTTGGCTTCTAAGTCAGTTACCATTCATCCATCTTATTTTCCAGCCTCTAAAACTGTGGTTTTGTCATCTTTTTTCCCATTCTTTTTGTTTTCATGAATTCATGCTTTAAAAAAAATCTTCATTGTCATTTTAATGGAGCTTCAGGAAAAGTTGAGATAAATACATATTCAATCCACTATATTTAACTCAAAGTTCTAAATGGAGTATTCTCAAATGTTAAACTGTTTCTTTATAGACCTTAAGTTTATAATAAAATTGCAGAAAAGTCACAATGATGAAATATAAGAAATTAGTCTTCAAAAGTATTCTGTTGTATCATTAATATTTTGGCTATTATTGAGGTTAAATCAATTTGAAATAGGGTAAAGAGGATTTCCTATAATTCCATATGAAATATATTAAAATAGCATTTCGATATAAGAACTTGTGAATATGCCTATCAGTTGACCTATAATTCTCTAGTCCTTTCTAGGGAAATAGCTGCTTTACCCCTTTAAAACTTATAAGTGAGAAAAACAAGCAGGAATGAATATTTCCCCCAGTAAGCTTTTTTAAAAAACATAATTTCTGTCTCCTATGCCCTATTTTTTACCTCGGTCTTTATCAGGCTATAGAGTAATATATTTTTAAAATCATGGATGCATTTCATATTTACAGATGACAAAATATACCTTTCTTACTAGTAAGCCAAAGAGTTAGGGAAAGTGGCACTTTGTTCTTGAGCAGTAAATGGACAGGTTTGAGCAAAGCACAGGGCAGTGGAGAGAAGACGATACATATTTAAAAAATACATTACAAATCTAAAATGATATTTTAAAGCACTGAAGTATGCAACTCACATGAGATACATAATATCCTGTAAAATATAATTGCTGAATTCCATTTTTAAAGAGTTTTCAACTGACACTAGAAAATTTTTGTTCCAAGAACGAAAGATCAAAGTCTCCTTTTAAAGAGCAGGAAGATGCTACTGATGGTACTGAGAATTTACAATATTCTGGATTCATTTAGAGAAAGTCAGTTTCTTTAAGGTACAAAGAGAAACACAGCCATAAGAGGTACAATGCTGACATTGCCTTTTAAAAATACAAATAAATACCAAGACTGGAGGAACAATAAGGAAACATATAGTCCTAAACTGACAGAATTAATTTAAACTTTCTTTTACTGCATTAGGGGAATCATGCCTCTTCATTGAATCACCTATAGTTTGCTGGTTATTTTTGTAATCATTAAAGACTACTTTTATTAATTATTTTGATTTTTTTTCCAACAAGTTACCTTGTTTTAGTTGTTTGGTAGTTTTGATATGAACCACCATGCTAATAAAATAACTTTATGGAAGATGAACCACATTTTTTCCTTTTCTTTATATATAGAGGTTAGCCTCAAATCTGAAATTTTCTGTTATTCCATTTCTCCTAATACCTCATTATGGCCTGAGATCATTTATTCTACAATTGCCTGGTTGGGAGTATTGACACCCTCTTTTGAAGACTGACAGGAACATTACTTCTTTAACCATGGCCCCTTAGAATACCCGATAATGGTTTTCTATGAGAAGTACTTCAATAACAGATTCCTTTTTGGTTCACAATTTACATATTTTAGCTGGAGGATTCACTTCCTTGCAACTTGCTACTTGCCATATCAGTACTACTGTTATTGTACTAAACCTATGCATTGAAGATACACACGTATATCTTAAGTTCAACTTCCTCCCTACCCCAAGACAGTGACTCCCTCACCAGTGAAACTAAAGTCTGGAGAAATACAAACATGGCCTAGATACCTTGAGTCAAGTTGGGTGGGAAAATTCAGTGTTTTGGGGAAACCTTGGGATTTTAGGCTTTGGTGAGCTCCCTGATGTGCCTTAAAACCGTTATCCTCTTATTCACATGATGGTGGGAGAGCTGCACAGTAGCTGCCATCAGAGCATTTTGTGGTTGACTGATTTAAAGCCTTGTTCTTATTACAGGTAGTTTTAGCCTGTATTACAGTCCAAGCAGGAAAACAGATCAGCAAGTAACAGAGAAGTACCTAGGAACTGGGTACTTCTGGTATTCTTGCAGCAATAGCGGCAAGTCCTTAACATCTGTACATCTCAAGTGTTGAGCAGTGAGGGCTACGTGAGAGCTGTAGCTGTGGGGAGCTTCAGGCTGAAGAGAAACACAGTCACTGCCAAGCTCTGGTCCAGCAGGCAGAGCTGAGAGTCATGGTACTAAATAATATGGTGCGGCCTCTCTCTCTGACACTACCGCTGGCCAAACCCAACCAGGAGCCCAAAGGCAGGGAAGTCCAGGTGATGCAGTCCGCAGAGGCCGGCCGTCTGGGCAAAGAGCCAGACTGAGAAGAGAATGGATGAAGTATTCTCTTTAAACTGAAAATGTGACCCGATTACCATGAAACCGAAATTACATTGAAATTAAACAGAAAATGTGACCCGTTTACTGATTACTGATTACACAAAGCCACAAATGATGGAGGGCTGAGCATAAATGAACAGTTAGGGTTGGAATCTAAAATGAATGGACACATTTAATAATGTGTTCATTTCTTTATCCATTCAGTCATCTACCTGTCTATTCAAGGTAAGTGGTTTACCACAGAATGTGATTTATACTCCAAGTCTAACTTAATTTTAATTTTTAAAAATATTTCCCTTTTGTATATTAGAGGGCCAGGATTAGAACCCAGGAACAATAGGAATGAAAGAAGTATGCAACATTTTATGTGATAATTAAGTTCTAATTGCATATCTGAACAATTTTATGTTGAACAGATGGAGAAAGAAGAGGAAGAATCAACTGGGCCTGTTGGGGCAAAAGAGACAGCAGACTGGGTGGATTTAGGTTAGGAGGGAAAGGGTGGAATCGACTGCCCAGAAAAGCTGGTAGCAGCTCACATATTTGTTTGTCCACATTTAGTCCCTAGAAACAATTCAATAGCTACGGCAGCAAGCTTATCTTTCCCAAGGTGAGCAAATTAACAGAAATTTTTTTGTACTAGAATATAATCAATATCAGATTTTTCTTATTCTCATGGATGTGGGAAATAGTGAAAGAACCCATCAGGTGAAAATGAGGGCCAAGTGGAGTTGCAGGTTTGGAAAATAAACAGATTAATCCCATGTACCTTTCATGTAATTGTATCAATTTGGGTTTTAATTCTGTACACTCCTGCCTACTCCCCTTAACTCATTCTGGCGTGATAAAGGTAGGACAAAGGAAGGGACTGCCTAGACACTACCGTAAAAGTTAGACTGTAGAGTCAGAGAGACCTGGAATCTAATCCTGGTCCACCACCTACTAGCTCTGTGACCTTAGACAAGTTACTTAACCCTTCCAAGCCTCAGTTTCTTCATGGTTGATAATGGTGTATTTCTCATAAGGTTGTTATTTGGATTGACTGAGATAATGCATGTAAAAAAATGTAACGTGAAAAAAATGCCTGATGCTTAGAAAATATCATGAAATGTTAGCTGACATGATGATGATGATGATGATGATGATGACGACACCGATGGCCATGTCAGAGTGGTTCTTTCTGATTGTTATTTTTGCTAGGCACAATATCTACTAAATTTAGGATTGGACAAAATGGCATTATTTGAGAATGAGTCACAAGTATGTATGGTAAACAAAACTATTGCTAAATTAAGATTTAAGGAAACACTGTAACATAGATACCTATAAGTAAAGAAACATTCAGTGTGAGTTTAGTTTTGACCACAAGTCCCTCTTAACCAGGGAAAGGTAGTTGACTAGCCTGAGAGGTCAGGGATCCATATTTTAATTAATTTCTTTGGTCTCTTTGGTCTTGATCTTTGGTCTTTTTCAATAAATATAATCTGTCTCACATTATCCTTATTGGCTTTTTGGCCTAGGTCCCTAGGAATGTCTCTTTCTGTGCTACCATGAATATTGCAAGGTATGTATGGATTGCTTTTGCAAGTAATCAAGTTTACTGAATATGTGTATTAGCAGGACTTGCTGACTTAGTGGTAAAGTCTTATAAGCTTTGTTTTTCTCATATTTCTCAATATTGAATTTTTTGTCTTCTGTGTTCAGTAAACTGTGGAATGAAACTTTGTGTTGCTACTTCAGTATACTGGTTAGGAACTGGGCCCCAGAATTAGACCGCCTATGTCTGAATTAGGCTCCATTACTTACTCATTAGTTATGGGATTTTAACAGTAATTAACTTTGCTCTGTCTCAGTTTCCTCTTCTTCAGTGGTGACAATTTTCAGTACTCAAATTGTAGGACTATAAAAATTAAAGAGGTAATCAACGGACTAGCACCTAGTCTAGTGTCTGTTATATAGGAAACCCTTAATAAATATTATTATGATATTATCAATACTACTTGAGCTTCCTTTCCATGAGAGTATTATATTTCCTACCCCACTGAAGTTAGGCATGGCCAAGTGGCTTACTTTGGCTAATGAAATATGAGTGGAGTTGATGTACGCAACTTTCAAGGGGAAGATTTTAGAGCCAGTGCACATGTCCACAGTAGCTTTGTTCCCTCTGCCATGAGAATGCTCGTTCAAGAAAGCTGTGCTCTATTTGTCCAGGCCCTGATACAGACATCATGGAAGAGACTGGTAGCTGACCTGCCCAGGACCAGTTTCATGAGCAGAAAATAAACCTTTCAGACTGGGGAGGAGGGTGTTGCAATTGTGCCTACCTTAAAGAAAGGAAATTCATCCCTCGTGTCATCAGAATTCATTGTCAGACTGTTACTTCTTCTTTGTCTTTGTATCTGTAGGTCTTTGTTTATGTTTTCTTTTTAAGGAGAGAAATATCTGCAAAGAAATATCTTTACTTTTATAGTAAAGTCGATCATTTGGCCAGTAAAAGACTTACTCTCTGAGCAGCACATCCTTACGGCAAGTCCATGTTACCCTCTGTTCTGTTCCACCATTGTCTTACGTCTTGATGTTCTGTTCAGGTGCCATGGCACTTACGTAAATTTAGTTATACAATCCTGGTGTTTTATTTTTTAGAAATTTTCTGTCAACTGGGACAATTTAAAAGTTGTTTATTATAATTCTTTATTTTTTATTTTGTTTGTTTATTATAATTCTTTAGCTTAGAAAAAATCATGCTCACATATTTTAAACATAAACCTACATTACTATGAATTATTTTTTATATACATATATATATATTTTTTTAGTTGTCCAGATCATTTCTTTCTATTTCTTTAGTAGAGACAGGGTCTCGCTCTTGCTCAGGCTGGTCTCGAACTCCTGACCTTGAGTGATCCACCCGCCTCGGCCTCCCAGAGTGCTAGGATTACAGGCGTGAGCCACTGCACCCAGCCTTGAATTATTTTTTAAAAAGACAATGACATCATGGGAATTCATTTTACTTAATGCTTTCTGAACGTTACTGAATTCATGAAAATAAAAATTTGGAATTTAGAAATCACTAATAGAGTTAGTTATATAATAAAATACAGAGATTATAATTTTTAAAAACATTTCTTCATAAATTTTAAGAAAAATTCCTATAAGTTTTCAAATTACATTTAACAGTACATGACTAAAGATTTTGAAGATCAAAATTATTGTAACATAACTATTTTTGTTAATAATTGCTCTCAAAATTAATCTTTTTTTCTAAATCTGAATTTTCTTAAGACTATTATATGGATGTGTCCTGTCTTCTCAGGCAGCCCCAAGGAGCTATAGATGAGAATATACTCCTTCGTAGGCAATTACAATTATCTTTAGAGAAGGAAGGTGCATTTCAGTATTCTTAATATTCAGAAATAACAACTCCAAAGTTAACAGAAGAAGCTTTAGAACGGAGACAGGAGAAAGGGAGGGTTACAATGTAAAACTGTCTTTACATATTAATCAAAACAATACCAAATATATTGCAAAATCTTTACCATGTATTTGGAATTTTGGCTCAGGAGACAGAAATAAGTTAGAAGAGGATAAGAGGCACCCTTTCCTTCCCTTCCTCCCTCCCTCCCTCCCTCCTTCCCTCCCTTCCTCCCTTCCTTCCTCCCTCCCTCCCTCTCTCCCTTCCTCCCTCCTTCCCTCCCTCCCTCCCTTCCTCCCTCC
>CAUYSK010085787.1:0-35560 GCA_963575035.1 Avahi laniger | reverse complement strand
CTGGGCATGGTGACGCATGCCTGTAGTCCCAGCTACTCGGGAGGCTGAGGCAGGAGGATCGCTTGAGCCCAGGAGTCTGAGGTTGCTGTGAGCGAGGCTGACGCCACGGCGCTCACTCTAGCCAGGGCAACAGAGTGAGACAGAAAAGAAAAAAGAGCCTAATCAGGAGACATTTTGAGGCTGTGCATTTTTTTTCCTTTGTAGGTCTGCCATCCTATAATATGCAATCCTATCTTCCTATCTCCTGCACTGGCAGGAGAAAAAAGAAGTGTTCTTAACATTAACATCAAGCTGTATTTCCTCAAAGGGGAAAATGAATATATCAGGCCCAGTTTATGTGCCTCTCAGATCCACTCTTCCTCACCTATTGCCTGAGGAGCCTGGCTTTGGTTACTGGCCTTCGTCCCTCACCAGAAATATCCTACCAATAGTTCAGTCCTTTGCTGCCGTCTTAGAGTCCCAGCTGCTTCTGCTGGGGTCATCACCACAGAGAAGCGTCAACAGTCATCACAGCTAAGGAAAAGAGACCCCTGCAGCCACACACTGCCTGAACTCAATCTCCAGAAGCTCCAGTGGCTGTCTGAGGAGGTGTGCAGTTGATACCACTCAGATGTGGGGGGAAGTTGACGAAATGGGTGAACCTTCACCAACGGGAGACAAGGAATGAGAATGCCTGCACATAAACTGTTTGCTTCTTAGATGGCTCCTTGCCCTGTGAACTGTTCCAAGATGCAGTGATTTTCATGTGATCTTTCTGGAGAAGTCTTCTCAAGACTGAGCACCCAATGTGCTTGCTATAAAGCTCTGACTAGCTTGGTAATGCACCTGCTTGCATTTTCTCTTCCTCGTCCTCTGCTTCATTTCTCATTTTCCCTGGGATTCCATCCTACAACAAAGTGTTAGCACATGCAATTTGGCCTCAGGTTCTATTTTCTAAGGAATCCTGGCTATGACATGATACAAGAATTGTCCTTAGAAAGCAGACTTCCAGGACAGAACTTTGGGTGCCCCCTGATGGTGGCAAACTGGGTGGCCTTTCCCCCAGCATGCAGTGATATCATGATTGCTAAAACATTCTTTTGGGCTTAAGTGGTGTGTGGTACAAGCAGAAGGCAAAATATTGGCATATCAAGTGCTGCCGTACTTGATCAGTACAGGGAAACGATAATTATAAGGATTGCGTTATGCGGTGGCTGCTTTTGATGGCACTGGAAGATTTGCAAAAAGGAACAACAGGCTCAGGGAAGCTAATTGCCCACTTAACGCATGCTGTGAAAGCCAGGGCCTCCATGGCAGCCTTCAAAATCTTCCTATCTCCTGCACTGGCAGGCAGATGAGGAAGAAAGTCATGTTCAGGATTGCATATTATAGGATGGCAGACCTACAAAGGAAAAAAAATGCACAGCCTCAAAATGTCTCCTGATTAGGCTCTGATTAGGAAAGAGTAGGAACCTGAGACCTGGAATGCGGACATTTGAGTGGACAAGTCTAATAACCTTGAATGTACAAATTTCCCTGACCCTCCCTGGAGACTATGCAGTTACCTCACTTGGAGACTATGCAATGACATCACCTGAAGTACTATAAAATATTAGCAGTACTTGTTCTCCTCAAGGTCTGCCTGCCACCACACCTCATTGCCTCCAGGCTAATAATCATGGTAACATCTCGGAACAACCTGGTCAGGTGGGTGCTTTGATCCACGGGGACTGCCGTGATGAGTAATGAATCATGACATTGCCAAGAATGAGAAGGATATATGGCCAGCTAGAATGTTGGGTTCTCTCTTACACACACACACACCAGCCAGTTTCACCTGTGGCCCAGAGGAAGAGCATCCAGGCTGCAGTGCCAGCCACCCTGCCTCTTGAGCCACGTGGCTTATCCGGTTCGCAGGATTTAAAGGCATCTGTGGGTAAGAAGGCTGTGCAGAATCTCTGAAAAATCTCACTAGGAGAATCACAGCACAGACTCTTAGGATTCTGGGACCATGACGTTCCTTTTGCAACAGAGAACAACATCCCATATGAAAAACAGCATGACACTGGTCACAAATAAAAACTTAGTCCCCACCGTGGAACACCAAGTGACTGTGAAACTTTAGCTGCTTATCACGAGATGAGTTCATCAGCTCTACCGAATCATAAGGCCAGGGTGACATGGCGACAATCCTTCGCATATGGACAAGGAATATTTGGTTTTGCACTGACATCTGTCCAGGACACCTGAGTAAAATCCAAAAACAGGGAGCCTGGGCTCACTTCAGCTACCTCTGCTGTACAGTATGTCTCCTTCCACCCATACCTGTGTCATCAGTGGGGTCCCCTCTGATTCCAACAAAGGAGAAAGGGCTTGGGCCTGGTTCACACTAAGGGTGGAGTAATATGTTGGTGCTAACAAGAAATGAACTTCCGCTGAATTAAATTCCCACTCGAAATTGACCCTGAAGAAAAGCAGTTAAAAGAAACTCTCCCATTAGGCAGAGTGAAGAACACATTTGATTATTCATTTCATGTTGAAGGAGACGTGGCCCGAGGAGAGGATATAGATTGACTCCCAAGTGATGGGAAATGGCTTGATCAAATAGTCAAGACTCAAGGACATGGGACAAAGATGTCTGGCAGAAATACATGTACAAAGACTTATGGGAGTGGACACAATACATGCAGACCTTTGCTCTCATATTAATACCCACTGGAGAACCACATCCTCATGCAAAGCTCTCAACAGCCAAGTAGACGGCATGACTGTTCTCGTAAGCGTTAGTCAGCCTCTTGCTGAGTCAGCCCAGTGTTTGTGCAATGGGGCCATGAAGTCGTGGTGGCAAGGATGGAAACTAAGTACAGATCCAACAACGTGGGCTCCCTCTTGCTAAGGCTGATCTAGCGACTGGGTCTACTGCATTCCCTCCCTGCCAGGTTCAGAGACTGATGCTGAGCCTTTGACTTGGCTCCAGTCTTGGAAAGATTCACCAGCCATCTGGTGGCAGGTCAAACACATCAGACCCCTTCTGCCTTAGAAAGGACAGTGATTCATACTTACCTGAACTGAGACTCTGGAAAAGGTCTGCCTTTCCTACAACAGGAAAGTGGCAGGTGTTACCTTTGTCAATGCTATCATCTGAGGACCTACAGAATGGCTGATCTGGAACATCATATGTAAGACATTTCCTCAGAGTAAAGGCCCTGTTTTACAGCAAAGGACGTACAGCAGCAGACCCACAGCTGTCGAGTCACTAGCTCTAAAATGTATTCTCTCACTCAGAAGCAACTGACTTGAGAGAATAATGAAATGCCTGTGGAAGGCTCAGCTAAGGTGCCAGCAAAGGGACAACACCTTGTGAGGCTGGGATGCTGTCCTTCATGGTGCGATTGATTACACCGATGACAGGTAACAGATATATAACCTATAGGAGATAGATTGTATGTATAACACGTGATATATGTTAGACAGACAGACAGATGAAGGATAGTTAGAAGACGTAGAATTGACCCTGTTCCACCATAACTCTGAATGATGCACTTTCAGAACCTGAGCTTCTCACCCCCACAAACTTAGTCTCTGCCAGACTAGAGGTCCTAGTTCCCAGGTGGAAACTCTTCTGCCATGGGTTCCACTGAGCTGGGAGCTACAACTACCACCTGGTCACTTTGGGCTCTATCTGCCAGTGCACCACCAGGCAAAAGAAGGAGTTATTCTGCTGGTAGTGATAGCCAATGGCGGTTCTGTGCGGACTGAGGGCTGCTGCTGCAGAGAGGGTGTGTCCAGACCCCAGGCGCTTCGCTGGGGCTTCTCTTGGCTCGTCTGTGTCCAGGAGTGTCTACCAAAGGGCAGTTGCATCAAAAACAACTTGATAAGATCAAGGCAAAGAAGGGCTGAAACCCCTCAAGGATGAAAGTCAGTGTCACCGCACCAGGCAAGCAACCAAACCTGACGCAAACATTGGTCAAGGGTGAGGAAAATCTGTTAATAGAGCCAGTGGTCAAGGAATGAGCACCGGTGCTGCCCTGGGCCTGGCTGTAGCGGCAAGGCCTGGTGCTTGCCCTGCTGACCCTCTCTGGCCCTGCCAGAGATTACAACTGACCTTTACCTGGAGGGACCGGACCTGGGCCTTCCATTTTGGGAGAAGTAAGAATTTCTCATTATCATATGAGATCTGGACATCAGGTCTGAGTGGCACAGGAAGGGGATTCCGACAGGCATCTCCTCGCCTCTTCCTCAGGCTGCCTGTGAGATGACGGCTTTTGAGGTGCCAGAGTCACGCCCGCCCTCGGGCTCTGTCATGATGCTTACCATTGTCAAGGGGACAGCAAAGCCATTCTTGTGAGACCAGTCCAGACAGCAGGTCACGGTAAAGTGTCTCTAGAGAAAGAAAGCACTGAGATATCAGAGTGTGGGGGTGACTCAAAGCCACATCTTGATTATTCTAGGGTCAGCAAGAAGAGCCTGCACGTGCTGCCCCAGGGCATATACTGGCTAAGAATCTCGAGTGTTCTTGATGTGCAATGAGGCTTACGCCGAGAACGCTGCTCATTCAGGCTCCTCCAAGAAACGCAGAGGAAAGAACAGACCTCCTGCCGACCACATCGGCTACCTCCGAACTAGGATGCGGCATGCAGAAAAGGAGGAGAAAAATCTTTGCACATTTTGTTTATTTTAAATGAAAGCTCACATGAAGTGTGTGTGTGTGTGTGTGTGTCTATGTGCACATACAACATGGCACAAGATAAAGGGAAGAAAACTTGAACCATGGCTCTCAGAAGAACCCAGAAGAGCAAACTGCGGAGAGTCCAGGCAGAGCACACGTACATACCAGTTTGCCTACACACGAACTGAAGACAAGGAGGGAGGGAGGGCTGGAACTATCATCACTGGAACCTCAACGCTGATGAGGACTGAGATTCAGGTGCCATGGAGAAGGCTGGACTCGAAACTCAGGAAGCAAAAACGATGAACCCAAGGAGCCGAGGAAAAACCCAGTCCGTGCGACCAGTCAAGATTCCATGAACTAAGCTACGTATCCGTAAAGGGTGTCCCTGCACAGTGTGTTCTCCCACAGCTTCTGCTCAGATTTTAAATTAGCTTTTTATTCTAAATATATAAGACTGTGATGAGCTATAGGAGGACTCAATAAATATTTGTTGAATAAAAAATGGTTATTACAAAAATATGGGGCAATATTGGAAACTCCCTCTAGACTTCTAAAGGTCCAAATAAACAACTTTGGACCTAATAACTCAGCTTATTAGTTTCCAGCAAGATCTTTTTCTTGTATTAGTGATAGATAGTTAGGCAGGTAGATTGGTAGATAGATACTTACTTTAAGAACTCGGCACACATGATTATAGAGGTACAAGTCCAAAACCTACAGGGTAGGCCAGTAGGCTGGAGTTGCAGTTCCAGTCTAAAGGCTGTCTGCTGGCAGAATCTTCACTTCATGAGGGGAGGTCAGTCTTTTCTTCTGTTAAGGCCTTCAACTGATTGGATGAGGCCCACCTGCATTAGGGAGGGCAATCTGCTTTACTCAAAGTCTACTGATTTAAATGTTAACTCATCTTAAAAATACCTTCAGAGAAATACCTAAAATAATGTTTGACCCAATATCTGGGTTCCATGCCTAGCTAAGCTGACACATAAAATTAACCATCACAGGCAGTAAGAGAATATTTAAGTATATTTAACTGGCTTATATCCTTTTTTTTGAAACGAGTGTAGTTGTTGAGTTTGTAACAGGAAGAATATAAATGCCTGGACTTGGGTATTAAAGAGGACGTTTAAAATATATGAAAGTGAACTCTCTGTGAACTCCCACAGCAGCAACTGGCCCTAAGTGTTACAGGTCAGTTAACACCCTAAATTTTTATTGTGTGTTGGGTTGTAGTAAGAACATCAATTTGTCCTGATTTTCTGGAACTTTTCTGGGTTTAGTACTGAAAATTCAGTGCCTTAAAAGACCACTCAGTCCTGGGCAAACCAGGACAAAGATCACTATATAGGGTGCTGTGCTAAAGCCCTCCCTACTTTCCTCAGTGAGCAAGGGGTTGGGGATGGCCAGGATTGGCAATAAAATCCTCTTATGTTTGAGCAGATGTGAATCATTGTAGGATGCCTTCCATCTTCCCCTTAGAAGGAATCCTAAAACAAACAGAACACCAGCAATGGGACATTGTCCCTGGGTGACTTTAATCATCTCCTGCGGCTAGAGACTTCACCGAACTTCACGATATCCCATCCCAAATAGGGTTTCACTTCCTTGTTTGCTTCTATGACCTCTGAGGACAAAAGTCAGGGCCCCTCTCATGAGGTGGCTTGCAGTGGGCACTAACCAGGTCTGTGATTGGCTGGCCCTCTTCTAGGTCATAGCAGTGCCCATGACAACTCAGGAGTGGGTCCACCAGGGAGCCAAGCCCTCCCGCACAGCCGCAATATTCCACCTGGGCAAAGACACACCTCCGTCACCTTTGTATGGCATTTGCTTGCTTCCCGGAGCCATCTGTTTGAGCGGTATGTAGAAAAATGTTTAGGATTATAAAAAATATCTGGGGCCATAGATGAGAACCATAGAGTCTTTGAGTTTTGTTAAAATGTTTGAGGGGAAAGACGGGGTGATGCTGATGCCCTGTAAATCTCCCACCTTCTAGTGATGAGCAGCTCCCTTTTCATTTATCTTACATATTGGGCATCCACTCCAGATTTTATCTGAAGATGTGTTCTTTTATTGCTAAAATCTTTGAAATAAGCTAAAATATAGAATACAGAATATCTAGAATGTTTACCTGCATAGACACGATGATGTACACTTTAAGCCACTTGAGTGCTGAAATGACCCCATTAGACAGTATCTTCAACCACATAAATACTAATATTTCTTCAGTTTTCAAATACAGAATTCCCCTTCTTCCCTTTTATTAAAAAAATTTAAATTCTGAGAATTTTAATGGTTAAGTTCAAATTCCAGCTCTGCGACTTTCCAGCTTTGTAACTGTGGCAAGCAAACTGATCCTATTTAACCTTCCATCTCCTTATGTACAACATGAGTATAACAATACTGACCTTCAGGTTCTGTGAGGATTAAATGAAATAATGCACATAAGTTTCCGGTATGTAGATGACTAATAAATGGTAGCTACTCTCATAAAGTGAACAGCCACCTTCACGATCATGCCTCTGCATACCTTTCCAGTCTAATCCCTTACCATCCTCTCACAGTTCACTTTCTTTTGGTTTGGGTAGCCCTTCAAGGTCTGGCAGAGACTTACATCACTTCCAGAATAAAGACATTGCAGAATTTTCTGACACATTGCTGTGGGTTTGTGGCGGGGTGTCGGAGGATGCTGGAAGTGTGAACTGTGATGCCATCCTGCCCAAACGTCCCTCTGCTTTGGGAATGCTGTTTCCTTTGCCTGTGGCCCCGTTACTCTTCATCTTCATTTTACTAATCGTTAATGTTTCCCCAAGATTCAGCTCAAATGTCACCTCCCCGGGAAAACTTCCCCTTACTCTTCCCATCTGCATTAGAGGCCCCTCCTTTGCATTCTTCCATGGAACTCATCACAGGGCACCATAAACGTACGCTTAAACATTTGCCCCTCACGAGACTATTGCAGTGAACATATTTCATGGTGCCTGTACAACCACGGCCACTTCTAAAAGGGTCCTCCCTCGTCCCTGGATGGCCGTGCTTCGTACAGTATGACTCTACTCTCCACTGCATCTCCCCGTCTCCGGCTGAAACCGGAATAGCTATGAGCAGTGGGCCCAGGGTCCTCTCTAGGAATGACAACCCATGATTTGTCACCTAAGGCAGTGGTCTCAGTCCTCTTTGTGCATCATTACCACCACTGGAACTTAAAAAAAATACAGATGCTGGGCTTTCCATCCTCAAAGATTCTGATTTAGTAGATGTAGGAGGGACCCAGGTATTGGTATTTTTTAAAGACCCTCAGGCGATTCGGAGAAGCAGCCAAAATGAATGACTCTCTGAATTAGCATGGATAGAAGAGCTGTTCTCATCAGATTCTCTTTTAAAAAAATTTTTAATAAAAAATTGCATTTACTTGGAAGCATTCAGAATGTCAACAAAACAGCTGGAATTTTTTTTGCTAGTTTTGCAATTACAGAGTGCCATTGCATTCACAGAATGATTATTTCATATAGGCTGCATGAGAGACAACTGAACATGAAATACTACTATCCCGTATATAACTAATTTGTGCTGTGCACCAGCAAGAACCTACTTTAGGTTTCCATGCCAGTCTACAGCCCCCACACTGTACGAGGTTAGTGGATATTGAAAATACCACCAGGACAGGCTACCTAAAGACACATCTAATATTGTGCTAACTATAAAGAAAAAGACACTGCACAGTTTAAACACAAATCTTACACAACCTTATGTTTCAATTTTTTTCTTTAACAGGAGTTGTGTATAGAAGGTTAAATGCTGTGCAGACAAGGAAAAAACTGTGCTAGAACCACTTATTTATCATCATCTTCATCTTCTTCCTCTTGCTCTTCTTGCTTTTTTCAGCCTTGGTGACTCCCTTTCTGCAGCATCAGGTTGTCCTTTAGCTCGGTATGCGGCAACATCCCTTCCCTTCAGCTTGGCAGGGGCTGCGTGTCACCTGCAGCAGTGTTATTCCACGTCTCTCCCAGTTTCTTTGTTTTTTTTTTTTGAGACAGAGTCTCACTCTATTGCCCGGACTACAGTGCCTTGGCATCAGCCTAGCTCACAGCAACCTCAAACTCCTGGGCTAAAGCGATCTCTTGCCTCAGCCTCCCGAGTAGCTGGGACTACAGGCACGCGCCACCATGTCCAGCTAATTTTTTCCATATATTTTTAGTTGTCCGGATAATTTCTTTCTATTTTTAGTAGAGACAGGGTCTCACTCTTGCTCAGGCTGGTCTCAAACTCCTGAGCTCAAACGATTCTCCCGCCTTGGCCTCCCGGAGTGCTAGGATTACAGGCGTGAGCTACCTTGTCTGGCCTCTCCCAGTTTCTTTGCAACATCACCAATGTATAAGCCAGGATGTTCCCGTTTGATTTTTGTCAATACTCAGGATAGAACAAGAAAAAGACCAAAGGAGGCATCTTGGGCATGTTGGAATCCTTGAACTTCTTTATTGCTTCCGCATTAGGAAAGATACAGGTTTTCATTTCTCTTTTATCATGGGCCTCATTTGCCTTTGCCGTGTCTCCATATTTTCCTATCTCCTTAGCAGACCTGGTCTTCCACCTCTCTGAGCACTTGAGAGAACTCTGAGAAGGTGACTAAAGAATTTGGATGCTCCTCCTGGCAAGTTTGCATAAAGAATGTATACGATGGCGTTTTACCTCTCAGCTTCATTTTGCCCACGTTTAGGAATCTTTCCTCAGCAAGGCACAGAGTCGCCTGGTGTCTAGGTGTCTATCAGCTTTCACTTGCCCCAGCGCCGTCTCTGTGGAGCTCAAGGTACCGTGAGAGCAGGGGCCAGATGCAGCCTCTCACTGGATTTTCTTTCTTGGAAATCTGGACAAAAAATATGGATCGAGTTTTATAATGAACAATGGAATGGAAGGGGAGAGAACTTTATGGGATTGAATGAGGGCTGTAGAAAACATCAAAGGCCCCTGGAGTCTGGAGTCACCAGAGAGCAGACTGAATGTGGATGGTGACAAAGTTGGTCGTGAGAGAGAGGAGAGTGGAACTGATGTAGAGAGAGAAGCTGACACTGTGAGGAACTGATAGATAAAGATAGTTTCTCTGTGTCACAGAGAAACACAGAGGTAGACAGAAAGGTAGAACAGAGGCAAAGAGACAGAGAGAGAGAGAGAGAGAGATCTCCTTCGGAATTGCTACCATCAGCTTAGTCCTCCAAACGAGAAACCTCTGTGGACTTCTCCCTCATCACCTACATCCAATCTTACCAATTCCACCCCCAAAGAATGTCCTCGACGTATGATTTTTTTCCTCTTCAGTCCTGCGGTCACTGCCTTAGTCCAGGCCTTCATCAGCTCTTGCTGGGACTACGGCAAAAACCTCACCGTGGTCTCTCTCCCTCTAGAATTCTCCCTACCCCAGCCTATCCCCAACACCGTTGCTAATCACACCGCGTTATCCTGTGGTCTAAGACACCGCAGGCCTCCCGGTCTGGCCCTGCCTGCCTCACCCCCTCTCCTGTGAGCTTTAGCCTCCGGCAGACCCTTGCTCCCGCCACAGAAAATCAGGCCTCAGCCTTTGTAAACGGGATTCCCTCAACCTTCTCTTCTGTGTTTGGCAATCCCCTACTCAGACATCAAAATCTATCTCAAAAGTACCCCCAGGGTGCCTTTTGCACAGCTTTCAGGCGGAGTTAGCTTATTACAAAGTTCCTCCCTTCCCCTTTAGACCGTGAGCTTCTTGAAGACAAGGCCTCTTTTCTGTTCCTCTCTGAGTTCCCAGGGCACAGTGAATGGTGTTGTCATGAACTAAACGTATGGAACTGCTGCTAGCGAGGGGGCGATGTTTGAGGGCCAGGACATCGCTGTGGGGTGGGGGCAGCCCTGTTGACGAATCTCCCCCTCCCTCCCCTGAAGACTCAGCTCACGGACGTTTAGTTTCTTGTGTTCATCCACATTCGCGCCACAGATCCTAGAGGCTCCAAATAAACTTTTCCCCACGGCTCCATGGAAACCTCAGCAGAGGCTCCTAGAGGTGACAGTTCTGGGATGCAAAGATGAGGGATGGAGAGGGGCAGCCATTTGTCCCTGTGGGTGTTTGGAGTGCCCTGAAGCAGTCACAGAAGAGCAATTTCCTTTTCTTTTTTTTAAACTTTGAATCTTAAGAAAATGTCTCAATAAGGCCTCAAAAATACCTTAACCTTGAGAAGAGAGACGGTAGAAATGTGAATTAACTCATTTTCCATGACCTGAATCACTTAGAGCCTCCAGAAAAGCTTTTGGGGAAAATCTATGCTCAAGCAATGTTGAAACAACCACTCTGATGCAGAAATGCACACAGAAAGAGCAATTTCCGACCAGCTCTTATTTTGCATATTTCATGCCCTTTGACAGTGATGACAAATGGAATAAAACTTTTGTTCACCAGAGGAAGCTTAACTTGGAAATATCTGGTGCATCAGCATGATTCAGAGGCCTATTGAACTTCACTTGGAGGGCTCATGAATCCTGGTTGCTTCCATTGGCTGAAAAAATACTGTAAAATCTTGAATTGTGCAGTAAAGGTTTTCAGTTTGGTTGTGACTCTCACTTGAGTCATGTGGTGTCAGAAGGAAAGTGGGTAGGAAGGGGCAGATCGATGCCAACTGAAAGCTGAGAGGCTAGTCTGGGCAGAGCATTTTCAGGGTGCAGATTTGATTGTAAGCCAACGATTTAAAATCTTCATTCTTGTAAGCCAGTGCATGACCTCTCTCCTAAGGGTGTGGAGATTCCAGAGGTACACATCTGCCATCTGGAGTGGACTGTGCAATTCATCTAGAAACCTGCATCACTGCGCATTTGAAATTAATCATGGTGATGAATAAGGAGAACACGCTGGGGCAGGGAGGTCAGTTTCGCTGGATAAGAATAGAATGTGCGTTCTAGCTGGGAATGCGCAGACATTCATTGCAGTCAGGAAAATCCTACACGAAGCCTCTCCCTCCGGAGAGGATTCCTGGGAAAGAAAAGGGCTCCCTGTGTGGCCATAAAAATGAAAACCCCCCCCAAAGTCCTGGGTTTTGGTGGTGTCCAGAATCACAGTGATCCTAACCCATCAGATGCTGCTCTTTTTCTTCCTGGAAGGGAATCATCTCTGCATCTACGCCTGCAGGGTTTCCTGTGTTTGTCCCAATCATGTTAGAAGCAGAATGTCTAACTAGTAATCAAGCACCAGTTGGAGCTGTTTCCTACCAAACGCATGGTTTTAATTTTGAAACTCTCCATTCATTGTTCTTTAGCACCGTGAAGGGCTTGTGACCAGCTAACTGCTTCTCCTACGTTGGCTTGGGAAACTAAGCACAGATCTGGCTTAAACTTCAAGGGGGCTAGGGCCAAATTTTGTTGGTTTTTGTTGCTGCTGTTAATTATTTTTGAAAGAGGTGTGGACAAAACAAAACAAAAAAGTAATAGTAAGAATGGTATTTGAAATTTGCTTTTGTTGTTTCAGTGAAATGGGAACATGTCACTATGAAAGACATTTCCTGCATTATGAGAAAGAATTCCTCACTGCTTTAACTTAGCTCTTGACAGTTAAATGTTTAGGGAGCAGTAGAAATCTCATAAGGGATCATAGACTCAAGGGGATGAGAGATTTCAAAAGTCATTGAATATAACTTCTTGATTTAGTAAGACCACAATCTATAGTTTTCTTATGAAGTGACGCAGCCCAGAAATAGGTATCGCAGGTGAGTCTAGGTCCTTGTACTTCTCTGCTTTTATATATTAGAACGGCCATCCACAAATTCTACTTTCACATCTCTGAAGATGACTTCTGAACCTCCATGTGCAGAGGAAATGGCATCAAACAGAACTGGGTTAAAGTCCCAGATTTACCACTGATTTGCTATTTGACCTTACATAAGTTATTTGAACACTCTGACCTTCAGTCTCCTCATCTATAATATGGGCATAATAATAACTATCTTACAGAGATGCTTTTAAAACTAAATTAGATAATGCCACACATGCACACACACAAACATATACATATCTCTATGTTCCACCATATACAGCATAAATTTTAAAAATTAAGTTAAAATGAAAATATAATTTTTATTGATTTATCTTTTGAGATAAATATTTTTATCTTTCTATATTGATTTATTGATTGATTTGTCTTTTGAGACAGGATCCTTTGTTGCCCAGGCTAGAGTGCAGTGGCATCATCATAGCTCACTGCAATCTCAAACTCCTGGGCTCAAGTGATCTTCCTGCTTCAGCCTGCCAAATAGCTGAGACTACAGGCATGTGTTACCACATCCAGCTAATTTTTCTATTTTTTGTAGATATGGGGTCTCGCTACGTTGCTCAGGCTGGTCTTGAACTCCCGGCCTCAAACGATCCTCCTGTCTTGGTCTGCCAAAGTGTTAGGATTACAGGTGTGAGCCACCACATCCAGTCCTGAATATAAATTTCATATGATGGATGTTGTTTTGCTGAAATTAAACGCATTTACAATGTGAATTTGACAGAGTTATATGATGGTTTGTTTGAGTTCAGTGAGCCTGTAACGTCAAATTCTACTATGCAAGTGTCCCAGGAATTCAATTAGTCCTTAAAGATATCGCTCAGCCTGTTTGCCATGGCATAATGGGTTGCCAGGTGCTATTTCTCCACCTCTCTCTGAGACTGTTGCTTGGACCAAAGAGGGATCTTGTTTGCCCAGCTAGCTCCTTACAAGTCTAGGAAAGGCCCCTGGTGACCCACCTGGCCAAGCTCAGCCAGAGGGAACCTGCGTCTTGGTGCTGAGTTGTGAATAGTCTCATAGACACCCATACTTGAGTGGGCTTAGGGACCCACATCCCTCTAAAATCCACTGAGAGCCACTGAGAAATCTGCAAGAGAGCAGTTATGCGCTAACTTTATCTTTTAGGGGGATCACATTGGCAGCAGTTTGAGGATAGGTTGGAGTGGCTGAGAATGAAGGTGGGGGCCCACTGGGCCATAGAAATACTCTAAATTCATGCACCTGGCATTCAAAACACCACAACACTTTCACTACGCACAGCTTTGTCCACTTATGTTTGCCAGTATGAAGGTTCCGCTTCTGCCAACATGCCCCCTGCCTTCCCTGAATATACACTGAGTTTTCCTGCCTGTTTAAGCCTTTACTCACATCTTTATCTTCACTTCCAATGTCTTCTCCCAATCCTTACCAAAAATCCTAACCACTTTTTAGAGTGCATCTTCACTCAGTCTTCCTTAACTTGTTCAAATAACCAAACTAATTCATAAATTACCTTGTATTGAGATATTTATGTTCAATACTATGATTTGTCTCTTCCAGCAATTGGGTTCAAATTGGACAGCAGGGCGTGTCTTGCACAAGGTGGTATCTTATCTTGTTTTAACCTACAACAGCTCATTGTTCAATGACGGTACTCTGTAATTTGCTGAACAAACAGATGAATAAACCAACCACCCACAATTCATCTTGTAAGCACCTGTATACAGCTGTAAGGGAATTATTTAGTAACTACTTAAAATGTATTCAAATTGGTTGTTTTCTATTAAGTTCGTAAGTGAAAAGCAAGCTAGTCAGAGATCTTCAGATGAAGCTTATTTAATGAGTTACCTTGCAAAGGAACGTACACAATAACAGAAAGCCACAGAAAGTGGGAGTGGCGGAGAAACATGCTTTCAAGAATAACATTTTACTGATTTACAAGGAAAGTAAAAATAGAAGTGAGCAGTGAAAAGACTGAAATAATTTTTCCTCTATTTTTTTTTAATGTTTGTTTTGCTTCTGACCATGACAAAAACCAAGATGTAGATAAAAGATAGCGCTTTAGTTGGTAAGAATTGACAATGGTTAGCAGGAATATATTGAAACCATATAAGGCAGTAAGTTAAAAAGTACTTTAGGAAATCTGGGCTCTTCAATCAAGGCTGGAACAATACTTTAAAATGTAAGTTTTTTTTTGTTTTTGTTTTTTTTTTAAGCCAAAAAGAAACCAAGTCATGATTAAAAAGGCTGTCTTAAAACATTAAATTTTTCCTGAATTTTTGTCCTAACTTATACCAAATCCTCAAAGTAATCAGGACTTAGTTACATCCTGTTATTCTCTTGGTAATTTTTTTAAGTAGAAAAGGCAGTAATGATTTGGTGATTATCAAAATACCTTCCAACTCTGCTATTAAAATACCTAACCAACTCCATCACTTTTATTTTCTTTACTCCTAGTAAGTTTCCTTGCAAAAAATAAGGTGTTTAATAAGTATTTGGTGAATGAGTGAATGAATGTATAAAGAATGAAGAAATGATACTAGTGACATCTAGTGTCATCTAGTGATAGCTCTTTGAATGGTACACTTAGTATATCAGAGGAATTGAATAATTTTCATAGGTCCACGCTTCAAATTCAATTTCTTAAGTGACAGAAAATGGTATAAAATCTGAGATGATCTTAATGCCCTTGGCTTTAGACCCCTGGTTCCAGGTACATCCCCAGCTCTGATCTCACCTTCCTTACTCCTATCTGAGATTCCAGTTTTGCCATGGTTTCTTGGGCTTGGTTCTGTATCTGTTTTCTCGGGGACCTAAGGTCCCAGCTCGGATCCACAGATATAATTTACGTATTTTTTGTCCATAGATTAAACTGTTAGATTAGTATGGGGGAAATGTAGTTTGTATAAAGTCACTATCTTATTCTATTCACATTATTTATTCACTGTGGCAGTTTTTTCCCTTGCTATAACATTTGAGCGTACAAGTCTTTAATTTTCAGAACTAAACCTTTTACCCTTTTATTGTACAACCATTTTATTGTTGGCTCTTTTCCCAGTGTGCTGGCACTTCCTCCGTCCTCCATGAAACGTTAAAGAGTAACAGACGTAACCTTGCAAAAACTTCAACCAATTCAACAAGTACTTTGTGAAGTAAGTCCTACTCTTTGTAAGTTTGAATACAGCCTCTTTACAAACTCTGTCAGTGTCTTGCTCTCTTTCTGGTACTCTCTGTCCTTATCTCTATCTATAGTATGGTACTACTTTCTACTGTATCCGTCAGGCTATATGACTGGCTGCTAGGGACAGACATTCAACTCAAAGTTGCTTAAGAACAAAAGGAATTTATTTGCTAGGTTATCTAGGCAGTCCAGGGGTACAAAGACATGACTAGGTGTAGGGCCATATGTTGGCTTGGCTCAATAACATTTTTCATGGACAGGGAAGAGGCCACTGAAAGCTTCAGGCTCACACAGCCCTTACCACTCCCAATTCCAAAGTGGGGGCGTCAGAGAGATTGAGTGCCCTGACTGGTCTTCCCAGATCCCACCACGAGTCCAAAAGCATGTTGCTAGATTGATAACAAAGCCCGAAGTGAAGCGAGACGCTGGCAGCCATTCTGCACAGTTGTAGTCTCCCACTCCTAGATATCCTAAAATCCACTTTGCACATTTGAATTAGCCCTGTATTTGAACATAAGAAGAAAATATATCCAGGAACAAGGTAGGCCCTGCAGTTATTATAAAGACCAAAACCTATGAGTGAGAAACCAAGCGTTTCAGCTGTGCTATTGAATAAACTCAATGAGGTGAATAAATAAGCCTGAAACAACAGCTCTTTTCTGAGCCAGAGTTTACACAATACAGTACATAGAAAAGGTGAAAGACTCTCCACAGGAGGACTCTGTAGGACTTTTTTTTCCCTGTGTTGGCCTTGTCTTGTCAAGGTTTTCTGGGTAAGTAACCTGACCTTGAGTTTTGCGCAGGCATCATTTACAAGAGTTAATTAACTTCCATCAGATAGCAGTTACTCTATTGGTTATCTCCAAAGAAAAAAGCAGCACAGTGTTGGAAGCTTGTGTTTGAGGAATTGAGTAGGGCACAAGTACAGCCAACTCAAACAGATTTGGTGCTCTGTCAGTATGCTGGAGGAGACAACGAAGTCAGTGTGGTTCTAACTACTTGGCCCTTTGCCTTAGATGAAGTGTTAGGTTCCCTATCTGAGAATCCTGCTGCCCTTTGCTGGAAAGACCAGCTGACTGGATGATCTAATCATTCTTCCCCCTTTGCCAACCTCTGTGTGTAATCCATTGTTATAACTATTAAGCAACATCCGCTGGAATCTCTGGGAATGGTAAAGGAAGTTAGAAATGACAAATACAGGGAATACAGCCTTCCTCTGTGATGTCAGCTTCTATCTCAGTTTAAACATTTTTAGAGGATATCCCAGTTAAGCCAGACATCTTGTTTACAATGGGGCGGTATTGCAGAGCATGGCAAGAGGACAATGCACTTACAGCACAAGTTACCACTGCGCAGTCACTCGTGTCAAAGTTTCATGTTACAGCTGATTAACTGGCAGCTTCTGACAGGGCCAAGCATGACAAGCTTCTCCACGTTGAGAACATCTGCGGACTCAACACCATCAAAAAGGGAACATAAATAGACAGCTCTTTGGTACATTAGCATGGATCTTAGTAGCCCTGATTTTTATTCATTAACCTTTTATGTACAGAGCAGTTCCTGATGAAGATGACAACTGCCCTTGTGATTTCCTTATGGATTTTTCTATCCCTGGGAGTAATGAGGAAGTGAATGTGGAGGCCGTGCCTTCATACTAGAAGTGAACCGGATTATTAGAGAAAGTTCTCTGGAAAAAACAACCAACCAACAAGCAGGGTTGCTCTAGAATTTCCATAAAGAAAGGACTTAAAAGTGGCCATTTATTAGGAAGGGACGACCAGGGGACTTTCTTCTTGAAGGTGGATGCAAATACATCATCTTTACTTAGATGATGTGTTTTTTGGGAGGGGTGGTATGGTGGATGCAAGAGACTCCTGAGCCATCTCTTGGCATCACCACCTTGTGTAAGCTTGACATGCCTAAATACCTAAGACACAAAGATTTTATCTAAACTAACTAAATCCGACCAGTGCCATAAATCGGGTGCTCAGGTTAAACAAAGCCAGGAATACCTCCTCACAATCCTTCCACGTAAGTATTATTGTTCACATCCCCTCTCCTTCCCTCTACATCCATCCCGGTGTGAAACAAGACCAACATATTAATACTTGCCATAGCCATAGAATAAGCTGGTGGAGTCTAGTTTATTAATTCTGTAAACTCTCTCATGTCTCAGGGGCAAGAGATTGCACAGTCACAGATGACAAAAGGCTAGAGACAAATACTTGGCTTGTTTAACGTGAAAGGAGCTCTCTGATAGATAAACGCAAAAGGAGCTTCCATTTTCAGGAGCGCTGAGAGTTGGTTTCCATGTGAGCATAGTGCCCTCTGGTGCTGCTTTAAGGTTCTAGCCTTCAGAACTGGCTAAGGGAACGACGACCAATACCTGCGATTTATGTAACAGGACTATCCTTAAAATAGCTCTTTTCCCTTTTAAAACTGTGTTTTTTGTGTGTACAACTATTCTCCATTGCTCTGATACAGCACAAAAATAAGAATTTGGTGGGACACAGGAAGATTAATGGAGGTAGTAGCCAAACAGAAAAGACATGCATTTCTTTCAGCTCATCAGTGATAATTTGACTCTGTGAAGTCAATCAATTCTCCAGAGAAAGAAGATATCAACCCTTCATTTCTAAGTTCGTTACTTTCACACCCAATGGAGCTCCAGACATAAGTTCGTCTTGTGTGGAAGCATCTAATTTAGTTTAGTTTGGTTTCCTTTGGTTTGTTTTCAGACTTCACATCCATTGGTCATTTCTACATATGGAAGAAAGAATGTTATACTTTTCTAATGACAGATTTTCCACAATTTCGGTATTTGTTTTAGGTATAAATTTTCTTTGGGGATTTTTTTTTTTTTTTTGCTTGTGGCAAGAAATTTCAAGTTGGCGATGATAAAAAAATGCCTTTTTCTGTAAAGATTCATTACAACAATCTTTCTTGTCTTTAGGTAATGATCCTGGTGTAAATTTTGGTGATAAAACTAAACATGAAACTATTGTTCCAATCAGTTAAGTCTGCATCAGGTTGTTTCATTCTTTTAAAAAGATCAAACTGATGAATGATAAGAGGGGAGAAAGCAGACATTTCAGTTCATGTCCTCCAAAATACTCGTATTCGCCCCTCTTGCTATAAAGGGTAATGTTCAGCTTGGTTCTCCTCTTCCTCCCTCTTCCCTTTCTCTCCCTTTTTCTATACACTATGGATATAGTACATAGAATGATTAGGGCTGAGAAATATTGCTTTAGAATGAAGAAGGAAGGCAGCATTCATACCTATAGGTGTATATTATCTAATTAGAACAGTGTAGGTCTACACTGTGTGTGTGTGTTTAAATTTTTTTGAATTATGCCAACCATTGAAATTTGGATGATTTTTTTCCTTAAAAATCCAAAATTTACAGCTGCCTGTTAGATTGATTCTCTACAAGTCCCATCACCTGCCGCTGTAGGAGGACTTTGAGTTCACCGTGCTTGATTTAGGGGCCCCTCTCATTGGATGGATTTCTGTTAACATTCAGAACACTGGGTACTGGTGCTGAGCTTTGGAGGAGTTTTACCGAAATATTAATCTGAAGCCCTATCAGCTCCATCTTACTTCACCTACTTTGCTCCCCCAACCTTAAAACCAAATTTCATCCAGTCCCTACCCACCCTCTTCTCCGTAGTGGGCCAGTACAGAAAGGCTCACAGCCCAGAGATGATGTACCTTCTAATATCTCTATCCACTGCTCCTCATAGTGACTCTAGCATTGAGGAAATTGGATCAGAGGCACAGAAGTAATCACACTGCAACTACTCAGAAGGAAGGTCCTGGTCCCATCCAGGACCTCCGAAGTCCCACAAGGAACCTTCACATTAGAATAATCATTCCTTCCTCTGATTGGATGTGGCCCTGCACCAAGGCTCATATCTTGGGAAGTGGAGCACAATTCAGATTTTAGCCTTCACGCTTCCCCCTCAACTAGTGCACCCTTGTGCAGTGAACAAACTGAGTGACTATTCTCAGACAACCTGGTATCAACTAATCTTGTTTATAACGACGTGCTGATGGCACCTTTGATTAGGTTATTTTTCTCACTGACCAGTGGATGCCAATCTTAGTTCCACATCAGCATCTTACCGTCTTTAGGCAGGATAAGCATCATTGCCTTTCTCCCTATGCAAATGCAGTGCTTTCATCCTTAACTTTTCTGTTAACCTTACCTCCTGACTACTTCAGTTCATTTTGGCCATTCTCCTGAATTCTTGTGGCATTTATGCTTAGCACTGTCATTCAACTGAGCATGTATTAGTTTCATATACTTATTTTGTCATCTCTGCCAATTCAACCTTAAATCATTCTCATTGTGATACAGAAGCTTAGAAAATATTTCATACTGAATTAAATGGATTTCTGGCAAGAACACAGCTCTAGCGCCTGAAAGAATCTTTGGGGACTTCTGATTTGAACACGATAGATTAACAGGGATTGGAGTTGCCAGATAAAATCCAGGGAACACACTTAAATTTAAATTTCAGACACATTTATATTATAAATATGGATCTCATATATACTTAAAAATTATTCATTGTTCATCTGACATTCAAATTTAACAAGGAGTCTTGTTTTATTTTGTTTTGTTTTGGTAAATCTGGCAACCCTTCTAGGGATGGATTACTCTCTCATCTTTAACAACTAAACAAACAAAATGAAATGATTATTTTCAGAAACTGCCAAACAGGCAGTGCAAGAGAACAATCACTGAGAAAAGTGAACAAAGGGGGCAATCTTTATGATTACCGCGGCTTCCTTTCTAGAGAGTTTTCAAGCTTCAGCACAGAAAGAGGAAACTCAAATAGAGCTTGGCAATCTCTCAGAATTGAGGACAGAGTTGAGAGTGTATGGAGACCACGCTGGCTAGAACTCACAGGCAGAGTACCAGAAAGTAATTGCAAAGGGCTCTTCTTGATTTTTCAGCTGAGTACTGATTAATGCACATTTGTAAAGGAACTACCCAAAGCTGAAGGGGCTGGGGGAACCACTAGAAAGGAGCAGGTGGAACAATTTCTGGAACTCAACACAAGGCTAGGTATAGTTTATATTTCTCAAAAACCAGAGTGGAAAAAGTTCACAATACATAATGAAGGCAGAAAATGTCAAATCTGACTAAAAAAGCAAGCCCCAATTATATACTACCTATAAGAAACCCACTTCAAATCTAAATAAATAAATAAGTTAAAATTAAAAGTTTGGAAAAATAATATATCATGCTAACACTAATCAAAGAAAGCTGCAGTGGTTATAGAAATATAAGACAAAGTAAACTTCAGAGCAAAAAGTATTATCAGGGATAACAAATGTTATTTCATAGTGATAAAAGGGGAAATCATCAAAAGTACAAAACAATTCTAAACGTTTATGAACCTAACAATAGAATACACGAAATACACGAAACAAAATGTGACAGACTGGAAAGAGAAATAGACAAATTCAGTACTATAGCTGAAGATTTCAGTACTCCACTAACAATACATTGAATAAATAGGAAGAAAATCAATATAGAAGATAGATTTTCAATAAACTTGACCTAACTGATATTCATAGAATACTCAACAGAAGCAGAGAACTTTTCAGTATGTCCTAAACATTGACCAAGATAGACCATATTCTGTGCTATAAAACAAGACTCAAGAAATTTATAATAATTCAAATAATTAAAAAGTATGTCATCTAACCACAAAATTAAAAATGAATGTGAGAAAAATTTTTGGAAATTAAATGGCACAATTCTAAAAAAAAAGCAAACCAATCCAAACCCCCTGAGTAAAAAAAGGGATCACAAGGGAAATTAGAAACTATTTTGAATAGAATGAATAAAAATTAAAATAAAACATATCAAAATATGTGGGATGCTGGTTAAGCAGTGGAAAGAGAGAAATACATACATGCTTATATCGGGAAAGAAGGAAGATCCAATCAATGACCTAAGATTTCATCTTAAGATACATGAGAAAGAAAAGCAAATTAAAACAAAAGTAAACAGAAGATGGGAAATAAAGACGAGAGTAGAAATCAGTGAAATAGAAGGCAAAAAAACAATAGAAAAAAATTAATGAAACCAAAAGTTTGTTCTTTGAGATATCAATAAAATTGATAAATCCTAGTTAGACTGTGTTAAGGAAAAAAGAGAAAAGACACAAATTACCAATATCAGGCTTGAGAAGGTGACATTATTATAGATTTTACAGATATTATAGAAATAACAAAGGAATATTATGAGCCATTTTATGCCTATAATAACAGCTTAGATGTAATGTATCAATTCTTTGAAAGACATAAGATGTCAAAGCTCACCCAAGAGAAAATAGAAAACCTAAATAGCCCTATATCTAATAAATTGAATTTGTAGTTTGTAAATTTCCCACTAAGAAAACTCCAGGCAGAGGTTATGTTACTGGTGAATTCTTTTGAACATTTAAGGAAAAAATAATATCAATTCTACAAAATCTCTTCCAGAAAATTGAAGAAAAGGAAATACTTGCCCAACTCATTCTGAGACCAGCATTACCCTAATAACAAAATCAATCACAGACATTACAAGAAAACTATTGACCAGTATCTCTCATGAAAGTAGATGCCAAAATCCTTTTAAAATGATAGCACAGTAAATCTGGCAATATGTACAAAAGATAATACATCACAACCAAGTAGGATTTATTCCAAAAATGCAAGGCTAGTTTAGTCTTTGAAAATCAATGTAATTAATCATATTAACATACTAAACAAGAAAAAAAATATATCAACAGATGCCAAAAACAGCCTATTTGACAAAATTCAACATGATTAAAAATTCTCAAAAAAAGAGCCAACCTGAAAATAGAAGTTAACTTTTTTAACCTAATAAAAAATGTATACAAAAAGCTTACAGTTAACATTGTACACAATGATGAGACACTAAATGCCCTCCTCCCAAGATCAGGAACAAGTTAAGGATGTCCTTTCTCATCACTCCTATTCAATATTGCATAGGAAGTACTAGCTAGTGCAAAAAGACAAAAATAAAAAACAAAAGGCATATAGATTGGAAAGGAAGAAATAAAATCATCTTTATTCACAGATGATATGACTGTGTATGTAGACAATCCCAAAGAATCTACAAAAAAAAAAAACCCTTTTGGAATTAATAGGGGAGTTTAGCAAAGTCACAGAATACAATGCCAATATATAAAAGTTAATTACAATGAACTGGAATTTGAAATTAAAAAAAAATATAATTTACAGCTGAGTGCGGTGGCTCATGACTGTAATCCTAGCACTCTGGGAGGCCAGGCAGGAGGACTGCTTGAGCTCAGGTGTTTGAGACCAGCCTGAGCAAGAGTGAGATCCTGTCTCTACTAAAAATAGAAAAAACAAGCCTGGTGTGGTGGCACAAGCTTGTAGTCCCAGCTACTCGGGAGGTTGAGGCAGGAGGATTGCTTAAGTCCAGAGGTTTGAGGTTGCAGTGAGCTACAATGATGCCACTGTACACTACCCAGGGTGAGAATGAGACTCCGTGTCAAAAAAAAAAATATATATATATATATATATAATTTACAATCACACCACAAAAGAAGTATTTGGCATATATCTAATAAAATATGTGTAGGATTTGTATGCAAAATACTGATGAAAGAGATCAAAAAAGACCTAAATAAATGAAAAGATGAACCATTCTTGTTTGTTAATGCTCCTTCCTTTCATCTGCTTCAATAGCACCACAACAAAAACGGGGTCTCCCTATGTTGTCCAGGATTTGAACTTCTTTGCTCAAGTGATTCTCTTGCCTCTGCCTCCCAAGTAGCTGGGACTACAGGTGCGCACCACCGTGCCTGGCTAAAAACTATTCTACTGATCATTCATGAAGCCTGGGGAGACAGAGGAGGTGTGCAGTGGAGGCAAAAAATAACTTGATATGGGTCATTAGACCACATGGCTAGAAATTTTTCACTGACTCCCTTTTCTCCCAAGTTTTGTGCCATATTTTCCCCGTTGTCTCCCTCAGTTCTACCTTTTGTATTTTCCTCTTTCTCTTTCTATTTTTCTCTCCTCTTCCCAAATTTCTATTTGTTCTTTAAATGGAGTCTTTCAGCTGTCTTTTTCACTATCTCCTACCACCCCAAGCAACTTAACCAGGGTATTAGCCTAAGCAAGATAGTTCTGTCCCTGAAATATTTGAGAGAGAGGCAAAGAGAGAAATAGAGAAGAGAGAAAAAAAGTGAGAGGGAGAAATTGAAAGATATTTTCTTCCAACCTCTTCAACTTGGTGTTTGGATAGAGTTGATGTGCATTTAATCATTCTATGAACTTTGTATAACCATTTACAAACTTATAAGTTGTCATTGTAATTATCGAGAATAGTGACAACTTTTGTGGGAACAAAAGGACAAGGCAAGTCACCAGAAAGCCCTCCTCAGGGAGGACAGACGGTGGCAATGGGGCTCTCCATCAGCCTTCCGTGTGTTCCGTAAACACCTCCTGAGCACCTGCTGTGTGGCGGTGGGACACTGGAACATGAAGGAAAATAGCATTTAGTCCTGACTTTCTTGATACTCACTGCTGAGAGAGACTAACATGTAGACAAATACATAAAATATAATAAAGTGGTTAAGAGATATTGAACTGACCACACAGAAATTTTGGGGAAGAGTCTACAATTCAAATATCCTATCCTGTTTTCTAATGTGTGGCTCAACAGAAACAGCCACCTTATGGAATAGTATAAACAGATGCTATAGAACCACTTAACTTGCTAAATGTTTTGGAACTCTGTTGACAACGTGTCTACCATCCTGATATGTTGGGGACTTGTAAATGCATGGCTACTGTCCATACACCCCATGGCAAGGTTGGAGAATCAGAGTCCATGCATCATCTCTAACCAATACACTGCGCAATGATCCTCTCTATTTTGGGATTCATGTTTAAATCATTAAACTATTTCTTCCATAGCTCTCTGAGCAATTTATTGCTTTACTTACAAGAGCAGATAAGATTCTTAGTAAAGCAGAACAGTTACAAGCATTGTTTCTAGAGTCAGACAGTCTGGAGTTTGAATCCTGAATCCATGCCTTACCTCTGATTAGCCTCGCGAAAGCTCACCAACCTTCCCTCTCCTTATCCGTCAACTGAGGATAACAACGACGGTCAATCCTACGAAGTGCGGTGAGGATTAGGTAAAACAGTCCAGGCGAAGTTCTCAGCACCATGTCTGGATGGAGGTAGAGCCAAAAAAGTGCTTTTTTTGTTTGAAAGAATGTTGATTTGTAAATTGCGATGCTCCAGAGCTGGCAGTAGAGGGCGCACAGTCATTGGGAACCGGACTTGAGGACACTGACGCGATAGATTCTAAGCCCTTTCACAAGGCAATGTCCCTGTTCTAACAGGGCTTGAGCAACCTGCACGCAGATGAGCTGGTGAGACCCACCCACGCCAGGGTGGGTCCCAGTAATCCTCACTGCCCCACTCCTTTGGTACCACCGTAAGTTACCGCAGAATTCAAGGCTCCTTTCTACACGTATGTGTTGTCTGTCCAGCGCCCACGTCCAGCTCACCCCGGTTTCCTTGGGACACACACGAGAGGAGCTGGGAGGGGAGAAGGAAGGTGCTACCACAAAAATGAAAACCGGCAAATGTTTATATTCTTTGTACACGAATTGGGAGAAGATGGAGCTGGCTTCCTTCTCTTCCCGCAGCAAAAGTGAAAGCCCCTCTTTTCCTGTCCAACATAAGCAGCTCTACTTGGCAAAAGCGCCATCGGAAGAGCTGACTTTGAATTTGCTCTGCCTCATATTTACAGATGTGAACCTGCCTGCCTCACCTGACTCTCTTCATCTCTTCATCTGTACAGTGAGCAGGGATGAGAGGGCGGAAGCTTAACTCAGTGACCTCCGACGGTCCTCACACCTCGATTATTATTCTAATGCTGGCAGACATTGACTGAGCATTTTCCCTGATCCCATTTCTTACATTGGATCCTCGAATCTTCCCAGCAATTTCATGTGGGATATAATACCCCCGCTTTTATAGACAGACTTTGGGGCTGAGAGAAACTAGATAACTTATCCAACTTGGTACCACTGGAAATTGGCATACCAGAGCTAGAATTTACTCTTCTTAAAGTCTTTATTCTGGAATTTCTCTCTTAGGGTGATGCAACAAGAAATTAGGTATAGGGCTTGTGAGCTTTTCACCAAGGTAAATGGGGGGCCCTTTTAGAGGGGAGACAGGAATCTAGGAGGGCCTTTGACTTTGAAAAACTTTTCAGGGATTTTATGTTAGCATTTGGTTGGTTTGTTTCTTCTTTTTACTTTGGATTTTCTTTTCTTTTTTTTTAATCCTGTTAGTCTCTGAGGGACTGGTGAGACCAGGGCTAGTGTAGAGCCAAGAAATTGAGGACTTGCTTGTTTAGATTGATTCTAGGAAAGAGAAACAATGTGGACATAGAGATGTCCTTTCTTAGATGTCTGGCCCAGTTCAAGAATCAGAAAGGGAGAGAGAGGTTCAAGGCATATGCTTTAAGCAAGAGAAAAGTGTTTTTTGAGCAAGAGTCCCTTGTGATATGCACCTCTGGATAAACTGACCACAGTGGCTGGGATATGGCAAACAGAGCAAAGGTTCTCTGTTATCTGCAGATCCCTCGGGGTGGTCCCCAAGATCTTTTCAGGGGGTCCTCAAGGTTATACTATTTTCATAATACTACTGATACACTTTTGCATTTTCACTCTGTTGACATTTGCTCCAATGGTAAAACTGTTGGTGCCTTAGCAAAAAGCAAGGCAGTGGTGCCAAATTATACAACAGTCATTTTAAAACAAATTTTTTTTAAAAAATGCCTGTTTGATTTAAGAACATTTTGATGAAGCAGTAAAAATTATTAATTTGATTAAATCTCAGACTTTGCATACATGTATTTTAATACTCTGTGTGATGAAATGGGAAGTACATGTATACTAAAGTATGATAATCATCTCAAGGAAAAGCACTTGTGAGACTGAGTTGCCAAAATGAGCCTGTCACTTAAAGGAAAACAACTGACAATATCTGTTGCCAATAAGAAGCTTGGAGCTTCCAAACAAAAATTAGAGTTTGCAGAACTTTGTATACATCACCATGAGCTTGACAGCTTCCCAATACTTAAAGTGCTTTTCTGATGAGAGCAGTGGTGATATTACCTAATGCGAATTTCTGATATTATGTGATGAAATATGTCAAGATTTAGAAAATCTGTTATAATTCAGTGGATAAATATTTTTCAAATGATCAATGTCTGACCCTTCAAAATCATGTGTGGGTAAAAATTCTATTCCAAACATGATGTAACAAAGGATTTTAAGGTAGCAGTATATAGAAATTTTATTTATAAGGTTTCGATTTCACAATACAACTAGCCCTTAAGAAATTACCCTTTTTGAATTTTGGTGTGGTATCAAAGAAGAAAACTCCATTATGTTAAAAGGCCATTATGATACTCTTCCCTTGTCCAACTACACAAATGCACGAGTTCAGATTTTCTTTAAATATTTCAACCAAAACAATATTCTGCAACAGATTAAATGCAGAAGCAGATATGAGAATCCAGCTGTCTTCTCTCAATTCAGGCAATAAAGAGATTTTTTAAATACATAAATCAATGCCACTCTTCTCACTAACTTTTTGTGTTGGAAGATATTCTTGTTTTTCACAAAACATGTTTATTTTAACACATAATGGGTTTATTATTGTAATTTTAAATGAAGAAATTCTTTAACTTTTTCTCATATTTAAGTTTTAATACAGTAAATAAAAATTTTATTCAGAACAATAATACACAAATATTCTTAGGGTTATCAATAATTTTTAAAAGAAAAAAGATGTCTTGAGACCAGACAGTTTGAGAACCGCTGTGGGAGTCCCAAGGTGAGGCCCTTAAAAGGAAGAAAACAACAACAAATCCTCTGCTTTGTACAGCAATTGAAGCAATGATGATAAGGACACGCAAAACCAATATGAGTAACACTGTACGGCGGGAAGTGAAAAGTGCTAAACAAGCGGTCTAGATCAGTGCTATCCAATATGGTAGCTACAAGCCACGTGTGGCTATTAAGCACTTGAAATTTAGCTAGTCTGAATTGAGATGTCCCATAAGTGCTAAATATATACCAGATTTCAGAGATATAGTGTGAAATAAGGAATGCAAAGTATATCATGACTAATTTTTTATGTTGATTATATGCTGATATGTTAATATTCTTATGTATATTGGGTTATTTATAATATTAAAATTAATTTCACCTGTTCCTTTTTCTTCCTTTTTAATATGACCATTAGAAAATTTTAAAAATGACATACGAGGCTTGTGTTTGATTTCTCTTGGACAGTGCTGGTTTGGACAGGAAGTGTGATACAAATTCAGAGCAGGGAAATGTTGCCATGGATTCAGGTCATCTGTGAAGTCTGCAGGGAGAACTACAGGATTTCAGTAAGCAGATAGGTTGGGGGAGGAAATCCCAGTTGAAGAGAGCATCAGTAGTGAAGTATGAGAGGTTAGTCTGGGCAGCAGAGGAGACTGGTTTGGGTTGCATCACGGGCTCCTGTAGGGGAGAAAAGTTTCCCAGATAGATTGGAACCAAATTGTACAGAACTTTGAGTGCCAAGACTTTGGACTTTTTTCTATAGGCAATGACTGCTTCCCCAGAAGAAAACCAGGCTTCACCCCGTAGCTCATGGAATAGCCTGAATTCAACATTTTTTCATGTGGAGACAGAGCAGCATAAGCTGGCAGCCAGGACCAGGCAGACCTGACCAGGACATTTAGAGTGATATAGAACGTGTGACTTTGGAATTCATTGACCTATCTGTGGGGAGCAGTGGTAAATTTAAGCACATGATTATAATGTCACCTGGGAGAGGAGGAGAATCCAGAGAAGGGTACCTGTGTGATGGCTAATCAGGGTGAGGGGGCAACAGGCCTTTGACCTTGGCAGGCCTTTGACCTTGGGGTGTATTGCTCTAGGCATGTGTGTAATCAGATTGAGTGATGTGTTCTGCCTTTCTTTCAGTCTGTCTGCCTTTATTTTTTGTCTTTATTTTACTGAACATTTAGGACTCTAACTATGAGGCAAGGGGTCGACATCTGGCTCCAAGGAGATGAGACGAAAAGACCACTGAGGTGGGAGTGGAAACACCTCTTATCGCGCTCAGGGGCTGACTCATTGAGTAACTTTGGTTACCGCTCTGGGCCTCAGTCTCTACAGATAAGAAAGACTCAGATGGGACCAAGGCTTCCTCCAACTCTATGATTCTAGAACAGGCCAATGTCACAAAGGGAGAACATACCATAGTGACCAGGTGCAGGGTTACTCAGGGAGATTAGGAAGAGGCTGGGCCAGGAGGGGCAGGCATTGGTGGCCTACCCAGGATTGGCCCAAACCTCTGGGGGAAGCTTCCCTCTTGCGGGTGAGCAGACCCTGCTGGAACTGGAGCACAGTGAGCTCTATGAGTTCGGTGTTTTGATCCTGGCTACCCGCCCCTTCCCTCCCAGGGGCCGGCTCACCACTCTGAGTAGAGTCCCAGAGGGAGACCGGAAGCTGAAGAATTCACCTCCAGGGATCTGTAATTGACTGGGAAAACCACTGGAGAAAGTGCGTGTGCCCCTCCCCTTTCCCCCCCGCACCCTCGGGCCACCTGCGGTGGCAGGAGTGGCTGGTAGAGACAAGAGGGAAGAGGGCGCCCTACCTGTTTCTGCGATTTAGCACTTCTGGAGTAGAAAGTGGGTGGGAACTGACCCCAGTAAAGTCCCAGAGCCGCGAACACTGACGCACAGGAAAGCCTCAAGTGGGAGGAGAAATGCAAATCCGCTATTGACGATGGCGTCAGCAGCTCCGTCCTGGGGACTGTGAGCGGCGATTCTGGCTTTGGATTTGAGCACTGCCTGGGACTGGGCTGCGAGTGAGCCAGGTAAGTAGGGCAGCCCACGCCTTCGTGTCGCCTCTCCCGGGGAGGAAATGCTTGCGCACGACGCTGCTGAAACTTTGCTTTCCCTCGGCGGCGTTTCGACAGTTGCTTCATTTTAACTTGTCTGAGGGGGGGCGACTGTGAAAAGAAGTGTCCGACTCCACGCTCCCCAGGTGCTCTGGCGCGGGTCTCCGCGGAGCCTGCCCCGAGGCCCGCGCCCGGCGCCCCCGCGGCTCTCGGCGCGGCTGGGGGGCGTGAGGCAGCCGCAGAGGCGCGTCCGCACCGGCGCTGCGAGCGAGCGGCCCTGCGCTTTCCTAGCCGGCATCGCCAGAGCCGTGATGTTTGACATTAGTTTGGCACGCCTGGGTTTCAGGAGAAAGCCTGCGGCTAGGGCAGCCAGTGACTGTGGCTTTGGCGAGCGCGAATGACATTTTAGGGCAGGTCATCTGCTTCGCCAGGTACAGGTCACAGAGCCAACGCGGCGCCACTAACTCCCAGACGGTGGGTCCAAATGCCCTGCATTTCTAGTGGCGGCAATGGAGAAGAGTGTCCTAGGACTATAGACACCTTATTCTTCCCTTTCTCAGCCTTAAGTTCTGGTCTCCGAAAGGAAAACTCAGGTCTTAGTAGTGATCTTTTTTCCCAGTGTTTATTTGTGTTATTTAAATTTTTTTCTTTTTCTTTTTAGTTGATGCATAATAATTGTACCTATTTATGGGATACAGAGTGATATTTTGATACAAGTATACAATATGTAATGGTCAAACCAGGGTAATTAGGATATTCATCAACTCAAACATGTATCATTTCTCTGTGTTGTGAATATTCAGAATCCTCTCCTTTAGCTTTTTGAAAATACACACTAAATTATCATTAACCATATTCACCTTACAGTGTTACAGAAACCCACAACTTGTTCCTCCATCTAGCTGGAAGTTTGTATCTGTTAATCAACCTCTTCCTGCCTCCCTGCCTTTCCCAGCCTCCAATAACCACAATTCTACTCTCTACTTTTATGAGCTCATTTTTTTTTTTTTTAGCTTTCACATATGAGTGAAAACATGCAGTATTTATTTTTCTGTGCCTGACTTATTTCACTTAACATAATGTCAGGAGTGATCTAACTTTAAGATAGGTTAGTTCTTAGATAATAGATTTTCATCGAATCATAGCCAGGATTTAACAATAGTAATGATTAAAATGCTGTTTTCAGCTTGTGTTCTCTGTTGTCATTAATTAGAATAATTGATAGAGATATAGCAAGACAATGTTGATAGTAGTGTGGAAACAAATGTCCCAATTTTGTGTGGACTAGATATACACCCAGTATATGGAAGGGCAAATGGGTCCGGCTCAGGAGAACTCAGGTTGCCCCTTAAGAGCTACACACCTTGGGCAGGAGAACGCTTTGCCTGTTTAATCCTCAAGGTTTTTTCCTTTTTAAACTTAACACAATCCTAATTATCTACCTACCCAAGTCATAGCAATGTCAGGAGTGCTGTTCATCTTCATTTAACAAGCATATATTGAGCACTTACAATGTGCTAGAATTGTAAAGTAGAAAGTCTTCACAAAGTGATATGCAAATAAAAGGTTATTTCTTTTCTCACTTGCTTTCTCTTTAGCAAAACATTGACAACAACTTTCTTCCTATACGTTTTAAATCATTTGCTGGGAGCTCAGAGAAAAGGTGTTCAAAATGGTTCTATTTGAAACCTAAAGAATAAGTCTATGAAATACATGAAATTTATTACCCTGATGTTTTATAGGCAAAAGGAAAGCTTAGCCTACCTATAAGATATATTGAAGTGCTATGGTGATTAATCACGTAAAAGAGTTTTTTTCTCTGACCTAGAATTACTGACAAAACAATCAAAAAATTGACTTCAGAAAAAGTAAAATACAGTAATTTCAAGGAAGCAACATCATATTAATTTTCCTGAGTTAGGAAATACATCTACAGCTTCTAAATTGCCCAGAGTGGGGCTACATGGGGGAAAGCCATGCTATTGCTTTATGACAGGCTGCCACATATGTATCAAGCGTGGTTTTTTCCTCCTTAAGTAACTTGAGGGTTTAACCACTGTCAGATGCACACCAGAGACAAATTAAAAGTAAATTTTAAAAGCTTTTCCCACCCATAGTGGATCATCCAGAGAGAAATAAAAATATTCATTCTTTCAGAGTTATTTTTAACTAAAAGAACTAGAGCCCATGGAAAATGCATACATGAAATGCTTCATGAAGCTAAGACAATATTAGACCAGAAGGCAGGAACATAAAGCTGACTCTAGAAGCCAGACAAATCTGAAATAAAGAAAAAAGGATTTGGCACTTTTGTATAAAAGAAGCTTTTTGGGGTGCGTTTCTTACATATAAAATCTACAGAGGGTCTTAGGAGGTATAGTAAATGTTGAATATGATTGTCTTCAAGTTGCTCCAAGTCTAATAATAAAGAGGGAGCACGGGATAGGGAAAAGGCTTGTTGAGAATCCAAGGTCATGTAGACAGTCAAGAGCAGGGTGTAGGGAGTTTTAGGGAGGAGAAGCGAAAGCTTCCTGGAGAAGGTGGAGTTCATGTTAGAGCAAGGAAGGATGAGGTTCGGGGGCAGAGGAAGAAGGTTGCTGTCTTCATTAGCGTTGACTTACAGAAAAACTTAAAGGAATTGCTGCGTATTGGATTGAAAGCATTTTTTCCATCTTCTTCAGTCGAGTGACTATAAAAGTAGAGAAATTTTTCTCCAGTTACTTAACTATTAGATAACATTGATTGAATTCTAAGGAAAGAAGAAAACATGTACCACAGCTATCAATCAATAGTATTTTAAAACTCTAATTTTACTCCTTTTATAGCATGTCTCAGTGGAATCAAGTCCAACAGTTAGAAATCAAGTTTTTGGAGCAAGTAGATCAATTCTATGATGACAACTTTCCTATGGAAATTCGACATCTGCTGGCCCAGTGGATTGAAAATCAAGACTGGTAGGACCACATGTATTTTCCCTAGAAGTTGATGCACAAATGCTTTATGCTCTGTACATGTGGATTTATTTTATGGTCCACTTTTGATTCAGTAGATGCATTCTTTTCAGGTAAAGAGCTTCAAGGATTTAGCAAACCTTCTCAAGGAAGGAAATCATTGTCCTTTTTGGTTTCATTAACTGTAGATGAAAACTTAATGGTTCTAGTGCTCTGTTTCTCTGTAAGCCAAAACCCTAACAATTTTTTGTTTTATATAATAAAACCAAGAAGCAAATCTATTGATTATATCAATTCTCTATCACAGACTCAACGTAAATAAATGTTTTTTTCTTAATAAGATTCACATTCTTCAAAGCTTTATTCACTTTGTACAATTTTTAATTTTTTTTAAGCATCTTTCTTATTGTGGCAAAATACACATAACATAAAATTTACCATTTGAACCATTTCTTAGGTATGCTGTTCAGTGGCATTAAGTATATTCACACTGTTGTACAACCATCACTATCGTCCGTCTGTAGAACTTTTTCACTTCCCCAGACTGAAGCTCTGTACTCATTAAACGGTAATACCTCATTCCTCCAACCCCAGCTCCTGGTAACCACCATTCTATTTTCTGTCTCTATGAATCTGACTTCTCTAGGTGCTTTATAAAACTGAGATCACACAATAATTGTCCTCTTGTGATCAACTTATTTCACTTAGTGTAATGTTTCCAAGATTATTCATTCATGTTGTAGCATGTATCAGAATTTTCTTCCTTTTTAAAGCTGAATAATATTTTATTGTAAGTATATACCACATTTTATTTTTTCAATTCATCTGTCAATGGACATTTGATTTGGCTATTGCCAATAGAGCAATAGCCTTTTGGCTATTGCTAATACAGCTGCTATGAACATTGATATGTAAGTATCTGTTCAAGTCCCTGCTTTTAATCCTTCCGGGTATACACCCAGATGTAGAATTGCTAGATCATATGGTAATTTTATGTTTAACATTTTGAGTCTCTGCCATGGAGTTTTCCACAGTGAATGCACCATTTTACCTTCCCACCAGCAATACACAAGGGTTCCAATTTCTCTATCTCCTCACCAAAACTTATTTTCTGTTTTTTTGATAATAGCTGTCCTAATGGGTGTGAAGTGCCATCTTAACTGTGATTTTTACTTGCAATTCCCTAATAATTAGTGATGTTGGGCATTTTTTTCATATTTACAATTTAATGTTTAAACACTTTTACATGCTTATCACTGTGGAATAGATTTATCACTTTAAAATTAGTATGGTAAAAAAGTAGACATTTTACTAAGTTGTTTCCTGTTGTGTAATAACCCTTTTATTTTTTAGGGAGGCGGCTTCTAACAATGAAACCATGGCAACAATTCTTCTTCAAAACTTGTTAATACAACTGGATGAACATTTGGGTCGTGTTTCCAAAGAGAAAAATCTACTCTTGATACACAATCTAAAAAGAATTAGAAAAGTCCTTCAGGTGAGAATGCATTCCACTTTTCCCAAATATTTGCATGGATGAGTCTTAAATTCAGTTTTAAGAAAATCAAATATATACCCTTATATTATTTTCAAATGAGATTTAAAGGAGAAAATCTGTATTCTCTTATCACTTAAAAATTTTGTGCTCAATTTTATTACCCAATATTTGTTTTTCATGAAATTTTGAATATAAAATACACTATAAGTGGGAGGGTGTGTATATATGTGGGACTTGCATGTGGCTTGTTTACTAGCTATGATCAAGTTCAATAACACTAGAAAAAACATCTAAAAGCCAATAGCTTTCCCCCAGCACTTCCTTGCCTTTGTGTTTTATATAACAATTTATTGTTCTCATTCATAAGTAGAAGTCTTAGGTGTATGTATCCTTTTAGAGTTGGTTCAAATCTTGCTTCTTTTAAAAGTGTTTTTTGGTGCTATCTGCCCCATTCCAAAGGTTTACCCAGGCAAAGCCTATCTGTTTGTGTTTCCATGGCACCCAGAACATATTTGTACTGTGGCATTTAGTATATTCTACGTTATTTCTATTTATGTGTGTTTGTCTTTTCCCAAACTATGAGTTCCTTGAGGCACAGACTTGAGTATTCAGCTTTGAATTTCCAGCACACAGCATAAGGCTGGACACAAGGAAGATGTGCAATGTTTATTGATTAAGGGGATGAATGAATGAAGTGAGTGAATCAGGGATCTAAACAATTAAGGGCAGGCTAATATGGAATTAAACCCAGAAATGCTTAAGTAATAAACTCTGAACATGGACTGCTATAATATCTACTGAGTGCCTATACAATATATTGTATATATACAATATATTGTAATATATTATAATATACAATATATTACATATAACATGAAAAGTACATTGTGCCATTTCTCAGTGAGGCATTCTTAGAATCCCAAAATTACAATGAGTACATTTTTAAAAAATTTTACCTAGACTATAGTAGAAATGTGCTTGACATTACTACATTTGTGAGAGGGACATATATATTGTTTTTCCTATTGTTGTTTGGATTGTGCTGAGCCATCCTTGCCCTTGTAATTTCCTACAAATCTGCAAGACACTTGACCAGAGGTAGTAAAATAGTATATTGCCAACAAGACAGGATTTTTCACAGCATACAGCCAACTGTCTCTTAGGGGATAAGACAATTAATGTTGGGCTCGTTAACTTGGTGCTCTAATCAATAAACCTAAAACAGGGTTGACATACCGTGGCCCACAAGTCAAATGGCCACTGCCCATGTTCATGTGGCCCATAACTAAGAATGGTTTTTACCTTTTTAAGTGGTTGGAAAAGAATAAAAATATAAGAACTATACAATGAAATTTGAAATAATATTTCTGACACATAAAATTATAAGAAACTCAAGCTTTTGTGTTTTTTTTTTTAATTTTTTAAATTTATTTCAGCATATTATGGGGGTACAGATGTTTCTGTTACATATGTTGCCCTTGCCCCCACCTCCCTCCCTAAGTCCGAGTTTCAAATATGTCCATCATTTGGGTGGTGCACATTG
>CAUYSK010085785.1:0-18969 GCA_963575035.1 Avahi laniger | reverse complement strand
ACAGGCCTTTAGGTTATTAAAAATACTATATTATACCAGAATACTAAAAACTGGTATTGTAATGATTACTTGATACAATTTCCAACTCTGCTACTCACTATTTATAAGATCCTGGGTGAGATATGTAACCTTTCTGAACTCGGTTTCCTCACCTCTAGTTGGGGATAAAACGGTGTTTCATAATTGGATTTTGAAGGGATTAAAAATATGTCATGTCAAGTGCATAGCGCTGTGCATGCCATTTTTTTTGTTGTTTTTTTTTTTTTGATACAGAGTCTCACTTGGTCACCCGGGCTAGAGTACAGTGGTGTCATTATAGCTCACTGCAACCTCAAACTCCTGGGCTCAAGTGATCCTCCTGTCTCAGCCTCCTGAGTACTTGGGACTGCAGGTGTCCACCACCACACCCGGCTAATTTTTCACGTTTCGTGGATACAAGGCCTTGTTTAGGCTGGTCTCAAACTCCTGAGCTCAAGCGATCCTCCCGCCTTGGCCTTCCAGAATGCTGGTATTACAGGCGTGAGCCACCGTGCTCAGCCTTATTTTTATTTTTTATAGAGACAGGAACTCGCTCTGTCTGCCAGGCTAGAGTGTCATCATAGCTCACTGCAACCTCAAACTCCTGGGCTCAGCCTCCTGCCTCAGCCTCCTGAGTAGCTGGGACTGCAGGTGCATGCCGCCACACCCAGATAATTTTTTTATTTTTTATAGCAACAGGCCGGCATGCCACATTTTAAATGCTTACTGAATTTTGGTATTACAAGTTCACCATTTCTTTTCTGACACCTGTGGGGCCAGTGTGTTTTATAATACAGAATCTTTTGGATTTTAAAAAGGGGCACACATCATATACTATATATCAGCCCTAGGGAGGTCTGGGCCAGCACTCTTTAGTGAAACATATTACTGTTTCTTCAGTGAAACAAATGAACAATCACAGCAAGGCCTATGATAAATAAGACCTATGCAGACACCCATGTCAGTTCAGGGCAGTTTTTGCTGCCTAATGAATTAATAGAAAATGCTTGGTTTTGAGAGCTCTTTGGACTTTGCAGTTGTGAATAATGGACTGTGGCCCGTATTTAAAATACAGCCCAGCGCAGCCATGAAGCTGGTGGTCTCAGGAGCCTGGCTGTCCAGGGGTTAATTCTGGATTTACCCCTCATTAGCTTTATGATGTTGGACAACTTTAAAAATACATATGTACCCCAGAAACCATGGAGGCAGACAGCCAAGCCCACTGCACCCTTTCAGAATTCATGACCTGCAGAATCCCTGAACTCAATATAAAACAATTGTTGTTTTACACCACTAAGATTGAGGTGGTTTGTTATGCAAAAGCTATCTAGTGCATCTACTTCAATAGAATAGTTGTTCGAAAACCAAACACAGGAGAAGCAACCCACAAAATTGGATATATTTGAGATCTGTGGTGTCTTAGCATTCATCGGTGGAATTCCTTCTTGCTGAGACCTGAGGCCATGGGATTCCCACTGTGACCTGGTGAGGGAGCTGGTCAAGATCCCAGTTCAGGTCCTTCCACTTTCCCACGCTGGAGCATCCACTGAGGCCCATGGGGGGAAAGCCCCACTGATCTTACTCCATTAATACAGCAGGACAGTGCTAACACCTACACCCGAGTGCCTGGCACGCTCTTAGTGCTTTTCACGTATTGACTCACTCAATCTTCAAGCAGCCCTATTAAGTAAATACTCTTACTGCTCTCGACTTATGTATGAGAAGTCTGAGGCACAGACTGAGTCACTTGCTGGGAAACCAAGGAGCCAGGATCAGACCCGAGGCCGTCTGGCTGCAGCATCTGACCAACGACAAGCTGGTGTGTCATGGGCCTTACCTGATGGGGCTGATGGGGGACTGGAGGGCCTTCCTTTCACGCTCCGGCAAAGGCTCCCGGTAGAAATCCAGCTTCCAGTCCAACACCCCGCGCTGCAGGTCCTTGGAGGGGTAATACTGGAACGTCTTCCAGTCAATCACATCTATGACTGGGGACACCACCCGGCTCCTGGAAAGAACGGTGGAATGAACCAAGGGATACAAACCTGTCACTTGCTGGGGGCTGGAAACATAGTCTGTGCCTGTGCTGCCCAGTGTGGCAGCCACCAGCCGCCTGTGCCTATTGGGCACCTAAATTGTGGTTTGTCCGAATCGGGATGTGGGGTAAGTGGAAAATACACACTGGATTTAGAAGACTTAGTGAAAAAAGAAGGTAAAAATCTCAACAATTTTATATGGATTACATGTCGAAATGATAATATTTTGGATATATTGGGTTTACTTAAATATATTATTAAAATTAATCTCATATGTTTCTTTTTATTTTGTAAAGTGACTATTAGAAGTTTTAAAATTACATATGTGGCTCATGTTTTATTTCTATTGTACAGTGCTCTTCTAGAAAATATGTTTTTCCATGAGGAATTGGGGCCATTTTATTAAAGTTTTTGTCTGTTCCTTTATTTCTTTCAAAACCTCTTTTAAATTAGCCAGGCATGGTGCGCGCCTTTAGTCCTAGCTATTTGGGAAGCTGAGGCAGGAGGATAACTTAAGCCCAGGAGTTCCAGGTTACAGTGAGCTGTGATTATACCACTGTAATCCAGCTTGGGCAACAAAGCAAGATCCTGTCTCTAAATAATAATAATAATAAAACCTCTTTTGACAGCACTGAGAGACAGAGGAATGGGATTCTAGGCTCAGCTCTGCCACCAATAAATGAGCCGTGTGAGCTTGAGATAGCTGTTGTACCTCTCTGGGCCTCTGTTTCCTCATTTGTAAAATAGAAGTTTAAACTACTTCCCATAAAAGTCTTTCTGTGTGATGCTCTAGGACCATGGTTCTGAATTTCTTTTGGGGCCTTTGATCCCTTTGAGAATCAAGGGAAAAGTATGGATCCCTGCTTAGAAAAATCTTCACAGGCCCGTGTAAAAATATTTGTGCACAATGTCAGAGGGTTCTTAGACCTCTACTCTAGGGTCCAGTTCTTGTTCCTCCCTGTATTATAAAACTTGACTGGCTTGAGGAACCAGGATTGCCAAGCCCTGGAGGTGTCCCTGATGTTAATGTATGTATATATAAGCACAGGGTGTCTATAAGCAAACCAAAGTCCTAAGTCTAGGTTACTTGCTCATTTCCTGCTATTGTTGGTGATTGTATTTTATCCCAATTTCTTTGCACAGCCTGGAGATATTACCACAGAGAGAGTGACATGGGAAATTGATATAGGTTAGAAATTTCACCTTTTAACTAAACAGGTGATGACTTAATCACATTTTTTTCTGGCCATTCATGATAGTTACTTCTCAAATCTGTGCTAGAATGGATCAGGCCTGAACTTAGGAGTGGCTGACAGGTACCACTCTAAGACATGTGAGATTCCTGGGAGGAGAGACACCAGCCACACTATGCTTACACTGCCATGAGTTCCATCTCTGTTCCACCCATCCTGGAGGTAGCCAGGGCTGGAGTGAGCATGGACCAGGCAGAGAGGGCTAAGATTATCCTGGGATTCAGTTATCTGCTTTAATCTGTGGCCCTAAGTGACTGACGCTGGTGTGAGTAGTGGAGCCTATATTTACAGCAAGGATCTTAATATGCCTTTCCTGCCCTTTTTGCATTGTTCCACGGAAAGGCAAGAGGAAGTTAATCCATCTGGGTCTCGGCTATTTTGGGGTACCCTGCATTGACCTAAGAAAACTGAGTAGTAATTCCAGGGAAGAAAGGAGGGGACCCAGACCTCCTCCCAAGTTTATATTTATTGTGGAATGAACCAGGCAGATGGGATGGATTTGGCTATTGGCAAAGCATTTTGTGGAATTACGGAATCAAGAGCCAAGGAAGCGTGTGGCTGGATCGTGAAGAATCACGTGAAGTTTGTGCCATCTTTGGCAGTCACAACAGGACAAGAAAGGAAGTTGCATTCGGGCATCCACACGATCAATTCATCCTAGACCTTGTGTTGTGTACTTCTTAACAAAGGTGTGTGTTACTTTTTATTAGAAAACGAGAACTCTAAAAGTCATTGCATTTCTCTTTTTGCTTTGTCTTTCTGGAGTTACATGTAAAACTCGCTTCTAGTAACTGTATTATCTCTAATTCCCAATACCCTCTTTTCTGAGATTTCCTTTCTCCTCTATTCAACTGTGTACATAAGTGATTAATCATAAGCCTCCTTGAGTACATTTTGGATAAAGATGAAAAATCAAATGTCAATGAATGAAGTGTGAGATGTTTTCTGTTCTGGTTTTTATTCCCATGGACATACCGGCTGCCTAAGCAGGGCTGAATTAGTGAGTAACTGCAGTCTAGTGACTCTGAGAAAGTGATTAATTAAAACAAAAACCCCACAGTCTTGTATTTAACTTTGTGTTTTTGTACCTACACATGTGTCTGGTGTTCCTGGAATTCACTTAAAGCAAAACAGCAAAGCTACCCCATTTGCCTTGGAAGGAACTAGAAGAGTCTGCTTACTGCATCCTTCTCTCACTTGTGACTTGAGTTTTAACTCTCAGGCAGGAACACGGTTGATCCTCTGTTAAGCTTTTCTCAGTTCCTGGAGATCAAATGTTTGGGTTTCAAAAGAAACCCTCCCTCTGTTTGAGGGAGAGAAGCTGCCAACAAAGACTGGTTCGCTGAAATGTGTGAGATCAACTAAAATGCTGCTGTCCAGAGACTCAAAAGCCGACTGCAGTTTCAACCTTCCCAACCGAACCTTTCACCACAATAAAGAAGCCCTAGTTTATTTCATCCCTCTTTATTTTTTCTTGGGCCTGAATATTCCTCCGGGTCCACAATGCATAGCCATTTTGAAAGTTCACGGGTATTGACAGTGTTTGTGGAAAATCTCTTATACTGAGAAGCAGAAGGCTCTGAATTCTCTCTTCCCAGAGCTCTTGCGGCTCAGGTGTGATCCCAGGACTGGTGCTGGCTCTTCAGGGACAGATTCGAGGACCTGTCATGCTAAGGGGTGTGGAGTGGGACAGCAGGTGGAGAGTGTCCTTGGGGTATCAGACCCAAAGAAGGCTGCTCCTCTGGGGGGCCGGGAGGCGTCCTGACCACACACACACACTTGCTTGCACACTTACACACACACACCACACGCTGACACATACACACATGGGCTTCCTCAGACTGCCGTCCATCATTTAACCCCTCGCAGGGCAGAGGGGTGGAAGGTGCTCTGGTCCCTGTCCCACCTCACTTCTCACTGAGCAGGACCAGCCCTGGCTGAGCTCTAGGTGACCTTAAGGACTCGATGTCTCTCAGATAGGGGCCAGACCAATCTTCAAATGGGAAACAACTTGGCAGCTCACCGGGGTTGGGGGGAAGAAGGCGTGTGAAAGAAGTCTGCTAGGGCTACACATGCATAAGGTTGAATAATATTAATTACAGGCTTTCTAAATGTCCGCATAAAAGCAGCATGGACAACAGCCCAGCTATCAAGTGGCTGTGTGACCCTAAGGGGGTCTCTTTGCCCTCCCTGAAACTTGGGGTTTTCCACAGTGAAATCACGAGGTAGAACGAGACATTCTTCAGGTCCCTTTGAGAGCCTCTGTCTGTGGTCCCGTGGTGGGAATTAGACGGGGAATGGGTGAGATCAACTTCAGAGTCTGGCTCAGTGATACTCTGGACTTTGAGCTGGGCCCTTGCATGAAACAGAATGGAAGATGGCAGCCTTGTGGGGTTTGTGCATTTTCTCACCCTACTTCTGGTCCCGAATGTATGCATGTCTGCTTTTCTCATGAGATGTGAGCCAGGAGTGGGCAGTAATCTGCCTCATGGAACTGGGTAAAAATCCATCTCGGTTTCGCTAGAGTTCTGATTGTTCTTCTTTGTTAAAATGGAATCCCTGAACTATTAACAATTGACTTTGTGTTGTTGAAACGTCCTCCAGTTGGCAGTATGCTAACTCCTATATCTCCAGGATCCATGTCAATGTAATCCGGGAAATTTTTCTTATGTGTGATCACTCCCAACTTCAAATGAGACAGCAGGCATTTACCGTGGGTAGCCGTGCAAGAAGAGAAGTCACAGGCTTGGTTCTAGCATCAGCCCGGCCTGGCGGGGCACCGTCACACAACCATTTGCTGAGGTTCTACTGTGTGTCAGGGCTGAGCCCCAAGGGGTATGCCTGAGGTGGCCCAGGGTGGGCTAGCCACCAGGACACTCAGATTGAGGTTGACCAGACATGCTTAGGAATTGTTTGAGTGGAGCAAGGAAGTGGAAAGAGTGCCAGCAAGATGGGGGAAGGACAACAGAGAAATAAACGGTCAAGAAACATTGTAAGATGTCTGTCGGTGCGGTGTGTAATACAGCCCTCTCCAACTTCACACGTCCAATTTAGTTAGAAAATTAGAGACCCCTTATACAAACCAGAGGAACAAAGAAAGCTAGTTCTCAGTGAAGTTAGTGATCACAGAATCTAATACTTGCTTTTTATGGATAAGTAATCCATGGCCTAGTGTAGTTTAGAGATTTTTCTCCTCCAGGTTATGTTATAATCTGGATTAAAATTGCTGAATTTCATCAAAGGTAATGATAGCCATGGTAAGGTGTTACCCTCGCCGTGCAGCTTAATACAATTTTGAATATTTACAACTTCACAGAAGCTCTTCTCCAGGCCTGAGTTTCTTTAGTCTATAAAACAAGGTAGATGGACTAGAAGGCCTCTAACCTCCCTTTCAACTCTAACTCTCTGTGCTTCTTTCAAGGTCAAATATCTGAAAAACCCGAAGGAATAGATCACTGTCTAATGAGGGAGACCCAGGCACTTTCTCAAGCGGTGGGTAGATGTTCTGTGCGAGGCTGAGGCTGGAGACTGTTTCTCCCAGCCCCGTTTCTTGCTCTGCAGACCCGAGGGGTGAGTTACCTGTCACCAGCTATTCTGCTGAGGAGGGGCTCCAGCCAGCCCGGGTGGCACTCACAGTGGGCATCCATGAAGACCAGCACGTCCCCTGTGGCCCTGGTGGCCCCCAGCATCCGCGCCCCGATGGCACCCAGCCTCTTGTTGCTCCTGAGCAGCTTCACCCCCTCCAGCTTGGCCACGTATTCGCTGAGAGCAGATTTGAGTTGTCCTGGAACCGACAGGGCTGTGGTCAGTGGAGTGACAGGTGCCATAGCCAATGAGATCATGATGACCATCACTAAGATGACTGTCAGCAGCTCTCCCTCAGAAGCTGTGGTGAGCACGAGGGTCCCGAGAATTGAATATGTTATTGCGCTGTGGTGTTGCTAAGGTGTGAGATACTTCTTTAGTTTGGGATGGGCCATGATTCTGTGCAGTAAAAACTAGGAGGGATGGTGTCATAAAACCAGGAGAGGAGAGAACTCGCTAACATTCTCTAAGCATGGCAGGAGGTTGTAGCAGGAGGTTGGTGTCCTACTCAGATTCCCCGCGATCCTTTAACTGATTTGGTTTGGTTTGCATGTCCCCAGCTGCTGTGGGTGCTAGTTGCAATCTGTACTCTTCCCAGGAGACTCACCTTGGGGTGTTAGAACTGACTCTCCTGAAGGTGCCAGCGAGTCTTGCAGGACACTGCCCTGGCCCCAGGTACCCAGGGTCAATGGCTGACCATTCACTGCAGGGTGCAAAAGCACGACAGACTCCGCAGTGCAGTTTACACCCCAGAGCTCCCCCCAAGATCAGGCTGTGGCTGGACTTCACCTGAAACCACGTCTTTGTTCAGCTCCTCCGTCTCTCCTGCTTTCCTCACTCCCCTGCAGGTTTCCTCTGTGAGTACAGCCTCAAAAAAACCACGTGCACATGAATCTCCATCTCTGGCTCTGCTTTCAGGAAACCCGACTTAAGACAGCAGTCAAGGAAGTTAAAGGCAGAAGGATGCAATAAATTTGGTAGCTGCTAGGTGATTGGTGGTGCTGGCCAAGGAGGTCTCATTGCAGTGGGAGGGTGAGTCTGCAACGCGATGGGTTGGAGAGAGAGTGGGAGGTGAACCAAGAGTCCAGACAGGATTTTAAGAAGGATGGCTGTGTAGGGCAAGGGGGAAAAAGAGGCCTAAAGAGAAGGTGATGGAAAGAATGAGAGAGGCTTGTTAAGTTTTGTGTTTAAGATAAGAAAAACTTGACTTTGTGTGTGTAAGAATGTGCATGTGTGTGTCTGTGTACACACTCACGTGCCAAGAGGAACAAACCAATGGAGATGGAAGGAATAATGTGTCCACATACAAGCAGTGGCCTCCATGAAGTCGTGGAAGTGGGAGCCCCCAGCCCACTGGACTAAGATGTCCCCAAGGCAGGGATTGTACCTCTTGCATCTCTTCTGCTCCAGCCCCTAGTGCAGGGCCTGGCTCACAGAAGGCGCTCGGTACACGTGTGTTGAACAGAACTGAGCCAAAGAGCAAGAATTTCCCCCAGTTCCCAAGCGCAGAGGCAGTCTTGACTATGCACAGAAATAGCCTGGCTGCCTTCGTAGCTGGATCTCCAGGGAGGCCGGGGAAGATTCAGGCAGCTTTGCCCCAGAGCCCCACCAGATCCCCTGTGCTCCTTCCCTGGGAAGCTGTCTTCTAAGTATCCGTCCCCAGCTGCGGACATAAGGATTCCCAGTCACTTGGCTATTGCAATTCTCAGTGATAAACTGTTGTGCATTTACTTCATGATTATTTTTCTGGTAATATTGTTAACGCTGGTCCATTCCCTAGAGACGGACCTCTGTTAGTTGAACTATTAAAATTTCCGAATTTACATGTCTGAGAACCAGCCCTCAGCGACTTCATTGTATTGAACTGCTAGTCATCTTCCTCAACACTCATCCTCCCCTTCCACCTTACTGACGGAACTTTGATTTCATTCAGGGCAGCTAAAAGCACTTATCTCCCAAGACTTTCTTGCTGCAGGCAGCAGCCATGGTAGAAATAAACTGGATGAGAGGATTCTGGGAAAACTACTGTTTTACTGATTTTTATTCTAAAAGGACAAACTTAACTAACCTCTGCCTAACTATTCTTTGCCCTTTTCCTACCTGGAATGTGTTTGTGATGTCCAGAGGTAGAGCAGCCCTATTGTGATTATGAGGGCAAAACTACACTGTAAGTATGGCTAAGTGGAAAGAAGAAGAAGCTGGGTCCCCGATGGCATTGTGGAGCTGTCATACCAGTCCTGCACTGCCAACCTAAAGGCTTCCTGTACTGTAAGAAAAATAAATTTCTACTGGTCACTTAAGCCATTGAGGCAGGTTTGTGTTCCAAGCAGCCAAGCATAATCCCTCACGAATATTCCCACCAAACATTACTTCACAAGGCCCTGCATAGGCTGACCACTGAACTCTCTTTAGCTATAATCTTTGTTACTGTTATTTAGGATAGAATTCTAGCAAGAGAGGTCCAGAATAGATTAAGGAAGAACTTCCGGACTTCAATGGTGGTTTGACATTCTCAGAGAGTTTTTGAAACAGGTAAGAAGGCCACATCCTGGCTGGTCCAGTGCTCAGAAGGAGCTGGTGTGATCTTTGACCCCTTCCTCCCAGGAAACAGCGCTAATAATGATTTCCATTTATAAAGAGTCTCCTAAGGTCTGGGCATCACGTGCATCTTCTGATTTAATGATTCAGTGTGGGTATCACTACCCCAGATGTGTACCCTAAGCACGTCTAGCTGATTCTGCCACACACTGTACTACATTGTCGCGACCATCTGCTTGACAACACTCTGGGGTGGCTCTGGGCAACCCACGGCATCTTTCTGTGTTCAGTTTTCCTCACACGTAAAGTAGGGTTGGCAAGCCCTGCCTCCACGGTGGCCGTGAGAATTAAACAGAAACTATGCATGGTGGCCCTCGTCTGGGCTCTGGGTCTCGCAGGCACATAGAGGAGTGACCTGGGGACAAATGAGCCAGGGCCACCCCTGGGTGTGGGAAGGGCCTTGTGCCCCGCTGTCAGCAGGAGACACGGGGCCACTGGATGGTGAGGGCGGCAGCTGGACTGCTGGATTGCCGGGCAGGGGCTGCAGGTCCCCACTGGCGGGACTGGCCAGAACTGAGGATGTTGGAGGCTGCCCACTTTCTGCAGCCCAGCTCCTCCACTTCCCACGCCCCTGGGGGACTCTGACGTGACACAGTTCATCAGCTGACGGGGGATGGACCACAGGTGTGCTCTCGGGAGGATTCTGCCCTGGCTGAGAGTTTGGAGAGTCGCTGGCCAGCCCAGCCCAGTCCTGCACCTGTTCCTCAGCCCAGCCTAGTACCCGGCCAGCTGTGCCTCAGGAACCCGCGCACTCCCAGAGCCTCCAGCTAGTCTGGCTCACTGCCATGGCCACGCTGCGCAAGTTCCTGGCATGAGGACCCCAGAAAGAACTAACAGAGATCCCTCACTGCTCCCTGTAATCTCCCTTAGAACTCAGGCCTCAAGCCAAAGACTAGAGCAGCGGTTCTCAAAGTGTGGTCCATGGACCAGCAGTATCAGCATCACCCGGGAGTTTGTTAGAAATGCCAAATCTTGGGCCCAGTGCCAGATCCAGAAACCCTGGGGGTGGGCCCAGCAATCAGGGTTTTATCAAGCCCGCCAGATGACTCTGATGCATGCTCAAGTTTGAGAACCACTGACCCAGGAGCCAGGCAGGGGGGCTTCTCTGTTTCCACCTCCGGGAGCCTGGGGGACAGCCACAGCTACCTTGCTGGCTGAGGTCGTCCACCAGGATGATCTCCTTCAGGAAGGCCCTGGGCGCTGTGTCCAGGATGCTGTGCACGGTCCTCAGGAGGGTGGACCAGGCCTCGTCACGGAAACAGAGGATGATGCTGGCTGTGGGCAGGCTGTCCCCGGGGTGCTGCTGCAGACACCTGCAGGGAAGAGAACCAGGGAGCCATGGGGAAGGAAAGGCTGTAAGGAACACTCCACACGCTCTGGCTCATGCCCGGGCCCTGGCTGAGGCTGCTCCCATCTTCAGGGCCTCCTTCCAGCGCAGCAGCGCTATTTGGGGCCTCTTAAAATTTCCGTGTAAAGAGAGCGCATTGTACCCACAGCAGCGCTGCCCACTACCTCCCAAGCCTCAGATGCCAAGAGCTCCTCCACTGTGTTTACTCCACGCTCCTGTCATTGCGTAATAGTTGAGGGGTGTTGCCACCATTCGCAGCAGATGGCTGTCCTCATCTGTGAAATGGGAGAGCACAACATTGCCGACCTCACAGAGCTGTGGTCAGGCTTAAGTAGGAGGGTGCACACAATCAACTGTGCTATGGACACTAATTGTCATCCATTTAAAGGGAGGACACTATTTGCTTTATTTTTGTATTTCTACAACCTACTGCAGCTCCTGGCACACAATAAGCATTTGCTGTTACTATTTAAAAGGAAGAAGGATTGAATGTTTGTGAGTGCCAGCAACATGCCAAACACTCTGTGAGGCCCCTTACACACATCACCGCACATTCATCAGATAAGAAATCTGTGGGTTGGGCTATCTCACTCCTGTTTTACAGATGAGTAAACTGAGGTTCATAGTGGAGGCAAGACTCAGCAAAGGTCACATTACTGGTAAGTGGCAGAGTTGGAAATTATCCCTTCGAAGCTATGATGCCCTTTCCATTTTGCTGGTTCATGGCCGGATACACGGGTGTGCACGGAGTTACCTCTGCCAAGAGGCTGTTCGTGCTCCCCTGTCTCCTCCCCAGTGAACAGGTTGCCTGGTATTTGCTTTGCTTCGGCGTGTTGAGAGTCTGAGTGGGTCCACGGTGGAATGAAATATAACAACCTGCTCCGTGGAGCAGCGTGTAGCTCACACTTGCTCACAAAAGGCACTTCCCTAAAATATGTTTCCAAAGCTCTTCTTTTTAGGTTGCAGCTGCTGCCAAAACCATGTCCCTCCTCAAAGGGACATTTGAATTGGGGTTATCTCAAGAAGCCCAAACTTTCGACATCCAAAGGCATCTGTGAAGGTGGAACTGCGAGCGTGGTGACATCTAGACTAAGGGTGGCCACCCGAAGCAGTGTCAGCCATGCTGCTCCTAAGCTGAGCGCCCCTCCACCGAGTGCCCATCCTGACCAAGGCTGAAAACTCCCAACACACAGGAAACCTGTGTGTGAGTTTCAGCGCAAAATCCCTGTAGAGGGGGAGAATCGGTGCTGGGTAGGTGCTTTAAGGTAATAGTAAAACAGAATTCCTAGATGATTTTTAAAAACCACATAAACATCTCATAAACCAGCTAATTATTTTTTTATTTTATGTATTTATACACCATGTCTTTCGTAAAGGATTTGAAACCACTCACAAGAAATATATACAACACAAATACTTAAAATGATGGTAAAATAAAAATAAGGAGGAAAAGTCAGGAGCCAGGGAAATATAAGTGTAGAAAGTCAACATTTGGAGAAAGGACATAAATATATAAGCTATAAGGGCCTACGTATTTCTAGAATGAATTTTAAATTTGACTCTGAGATTCCTGGTAGCCAAAGTAAAATAGTAAGTTTATTCAGCAACAGAATTATCACCGTGAGAGAAAGTATTTTAGGGAAGAAAACATTCCTTTCCTAGTAATTTTTTTCTTTCAATGTATCACTTTTTTATTTTGAAATAGCTTAACACTAACAAGAAGCTGCAAAAGTAGTACAGAGGGTTCCCGTGTTCCCTTCACCCAGCTTCCTCCAGTAATAATATCTTACATAACCATCCACGATAAACAAAACCAGGAATCTGACATGGTTCAATACTGTCAACTCAAATACAGATCAGTCTTTACATCTAACACTAATTCTAAAAAGAAATTCCTATGGACTTTAGAAAGCAGTCCCTAAATGGGTGACTGTCCCTGGAACCATCCTTAAGATAAATAAAATAATGAACTTTATATGAACGATTACAGTCTGCAGTCAGGGCTGTTCACATCCGAAGTGGAACCAGCGTCCCTGTAAGGTCTCAGGGAGATGACTGAGAGTCCCCCGGCACGTGCTACTGTCTTTGCTGAGGTCTTCTGTCGCCTCCGTCGTGCCCTCCCCTGGTGGAGCCGCCCTGCTCCGAGCCACCTGGCTGTGAGAATTGCTGCCCTGCCCTCAGAGCTGCTCTAGACCGTTCACAAACAGGTTCAAACTTTCCTTTGTGTCCCCTCCATTCCCTCTGTGTCATGGGCGTGGGGCAAATCCAGGGGTCCGAGACTAGGGCTGGTGGCTGTGCAAACAAGGTTCGCTTCAGTGAATTCAGTGGATGCAAAAACCCCCTAAACCGTTGTTTGGGCATATTGCCGGGAGGCCGGCTGTGAGCCAGCTAAGACAGGAAAGGAGTCTGGGACGGGGAGGCCGGTGGGGACAGTGTAATGGGGAACCACGTCTGTCACGTCCGCTCTCGCGGCAGCACGCAGCCATGCCCGCCAGCTGTGCCGGGCTCCTTTCTCAGTCCCAATCCGCAGAACACGAACTTTGGAAACAACACGAGTGCGTGATGCACACACATGCGTGTGTGTGTGTATCTCTGTAGTAATGTGGTCAAAAGAACTTAGACTTTGGAATCAGACACATTTAGATTTAAATCTTTACCCTGCTGCTTCCTGAGTTCCCTCGGGTAATACATTCGATAATTATAAGCATCGGTTTCCTTATTTGAAAAATAAGGATAACAATATTTACCCTTCAGGCCTGTGGTGAGAACCAAAGAATAATAACAGGGTATAATTAGCATGAATATTATATTTCTGACCATCTTTGTAAACTGTAGCTGTATTTAGACAACTATGCTACAGTATAGCATGAGACACCTGCTGAATTGCTTTCAAGTGTGGTTTTCCATCTGCGCAGTGGCCACTTCAGGGCTTTGGTGAGGAATAAGTCTGAAAAAGTTCCTAGCACCGTGCCTGGCGCATAGCGGGGACTCCACCACAGAAAGAAATCCGTGTTTAGAATCTAGCTCTTTAAGACCACACTCCGTGCACGCACCTCACAGTCAGGGGACGTGAGAACTTCCTGCTCTGCTAAGTAGCTGGTGACCAGGGCACCCGACCACCCCTCTTTGGCCTCCCAGAACGTTCTCTGCAGGGCTGGAGCTCTCTCTACGCTGCAGCTCCGCCACTGCCTAGCTGTGTAAATGGCCCTGGGCAAGTCGCTTAGCTTCTGGTGCCTTGGTGTCCTCAGAATGGTAGCGATAGCACCCCGTCCGTAGGGCCGTGTGGAGACTAAATGATCTTTCTAGAGCACTAGGCACGTGGCTGGCGGAGCAAGCGCTGTGTTTGCTTTATGATTGATAGATGCCCCATTACTGCAAGATGTTCCTCTGAGCCTCTTCCAGCCTTGAAATCCTGTGTTTTTGATTCTCTGGGCAGCCTTCCTGTAGGAGGGGGCAGGAGGAGATGGCATCTCAGGAGAGCAGGCATTTCAAAGAGAATTTCGTAGATCCTCTTGCTCCAGCAATTTCTGGGTTTTATGAACAGATATAACTGTTGTTCTGTCTTCACAGAAGAGAGGGAAGAAGGGCAAGGAGCGGGAGTGGGGTCCACGTAGGCTGCTCAGGGGTGAAAGGCCGAGCGGGCTCCTGAAAGCTGTCTCCAGGCTGCGGGGGTGGTCTCCTGGCCTCAGCTCCCAAAGAGCCCTCCTTCCCTCCCGGGGGAGCCGCTCACACGGCCTCCAAGATGTGAACACACAGCTGCGGGCACCTCTCCAGGCGACTCAGAACTGCCAGGACAAGAGCTGAGAACTGTGGAAATAATCCGGCATTTCAGGGGAGGACCAGCGCCGGCCCTGCGCAAACCCAGCCCGAGGTTCGAGAAGGCCCAGCGCCCTCAGAGGGGCTCTGGAGCGCGGAACCAAACGTCGTGAAAGGCCGTGTGTCTCAGAGCCTGTTAGACGCTTTCAGGAGGAGCCAGGGGTCGGTCGTTTTGTTTCTGGTGGCAGTGACAGGAGGAGGGGCCCGTGGGTGGTGCGGGCCGTGTGGCTCCTGGGCACAGTGGAAGGGGGACGCCAACCATGTGCGTGGGCTTGTGGGGCCACGGCCGTCATCCAGGGATGGGCTTTTCGGCCCGTGGGCAGCAGACTCCTGTGAGGATGGGCAAAAGGGACAGCAGGCCCAGGTGGCAGCACAGAGTGGAGAAGGAGGGTGGGACATGGGGAGTCCCGGGGAGCAGCCAAACCGCACCTCCGCCCACCCTGATGAACTCACTTGGAAATGTGTCAGGTGAGCCAATGTTATGTCAGGCGGATACAAGACGAAGCTTTGGCCTTGGGTTCAAATCCTGGATCTGTTCTGGTGTGACCTGGGCAAGTGGCATAGCTCTCTGACAGCCATCCTTCCTTTCAACAATTTCCAGAGGCACAGACCCAGTTCTGTCTTCAGGAATTGATTCTCATTTCTCATAATGCTTTTGACTCCATTAATCCCTTTCTGAGCATGTGGCTTACTTAACCTCAGTTTCCTCATCTGTAAAATGGGCATGTTGGAAGGATAGAATGAGTTAATACATATGAAATACTTAGCCTGTGTGCTTCACTCACAGTAGGAGCTCAAAGATGTTAGTTATTAGCATTTCTTGCAAGCCTCTTTTTGTGCCTGGATACCTCCCTAGGCCTCAATTTCTTCATCTATAAGATGAGGATAACAAGTAGAGTTACTTTAGAGGGATATGTAAAGATTATATAAGCAAAGAGATACGTTGTGTGCTTTGCCCACAGCAAGCTTTCAGTAAGTGGAAGCTGTTTCTACCACTTGGGTAAGAATGCGCTGCTAGCTCGGAGTTGTCTAAGCATGCCTCTGAGGTTGTCCTTCAGCACAGCAAAGGAACTGGTCCGATGTCTTGGGAATAATGGCCCCATGGGATTTTCCCATGTGTTCTCTCATTTAATCCACATCCCCACTACTGGGACTGTCGCAGTGCCCAACTCCAGCGTGTGCCATGCTCAGAGAACACCACGCCTGCTGCCTCTTGGAGCTGTGCCCCACGGCAGTGTCATCCACCACAGGGAACCGCAGGCAAAAGAGGCCAAGTGAACAATTGCAGTTCCGACAGATCCCCTGCTGGACCTCATCTCCCCGGAGCCCGGCCTAACAGTGACACGTTCTCCATCATCCAGGCAGCCACTGGGAGCCCAGGCCTCCGATCTCCTTGCTCACCAGGGGGCTTTGGTGGCTTCCATTTCATTGCGTTAAAATGCAGGATGACTTCCCTTCAGGAGGGTAAATCTTGAAATAGTGAACGTCCATTAACCCCTTAGCTGATGCGAATGCATAAGGTTTGGGAGATGCCGAGCGAATGGTAAGAAACAGTCCAGACGCTGGGACCCTAGTCATCTGTGTTTGGGGTTCCTGGCCCCTGATGTCACCATGAGGCACAGGAGGGAGGTGGGGATGAGGAAAGGAGGGCGATGGCACCGGTCATCTGCTTTGCAGCCACTCGCTCTTCCCGCCCCCTCCCCGCCAACCTTGCAGAGCTCTGGGCGGTGAGCAGTGAGGGCTGAGTGGACCGCAAGAAGGGAGAGGGTTTGAGCAGCGGTGCAGAGAAGCCTCTGGATGCCTGTGGAACCCTCCGAGGTCCAGCCAACGAGGCTCTCTGCAAAGGGCCCTAATGTGCATCTAGGCCACCCCTCCTTAGAGCTCCAAGCTCTCTGTTCAGGTGTGGAGGGAGCACAAACTCGAACATCAGCCAGGGAGACAGTGATCTGCCCTGGAGGGCTATGGTGAGCCAGAGACCACATGGCCCTCCTCGAAGGAGCAGCCCATGTTACCAGGAGGAAATCGAGCCCAGCTTCGCTAGATCTTCCTGGTTTTCAGAAAAAGCCAGAAACCTGAATTGCTTATGTGAAATCTCCTGAGTTTTAATTACTGGCCACTAATCCAACATTTTAGAAAAACACTATGTGGACAAACAAACATGTCTGTGACAGGGCACGACCTAAAGCTGCCATTTTGCGGCACCTGAGCTCGCATAACTTCTCCCTGCCTCCGCTGGGCGCGACCCTCTTCCTTCACCCTCAGGCAGCACTTTGTGCGCTGTGCACCTTTTCCCCGAGACCCCCTTGCTAGAGGAGCCGCGCTGCGTGCACAGCCTGAGCCAAGACCTGGTCTGGGGGAGCAGCGTGAGACTAGGTGTGAACGGAGGTGTGTCACGTGTCCTGGAAAAAGACCCCCCTTCGTGCTCAGGCCTCCTAATCCCCTTGAGGGAACAGAGATAGGGAACTTTGGGCAAGTCTGTCACTTCTCTCCTCTGGATCCCAGTGCCCACGTCCGATAATGGGGGCTCGCTACGTAATGTCTAAAGACATTTCCACCTCTGGGCCTACGATCTGCTCTCACCACCGGAGAGCAGAGGAGTCGGGGTGGCACCGGTGACATCGGCATCTTGCCAATATTCACCAAACCCGCCTCTCAGTGAGTGTTCCCGTGGACCAGGTGCTGTGCTAAATACTTGACACGCACTGTCACGTTTAATCCTCCCAACTGCCCTGTGAAATAGGCATTTTCATACGTGCACAGATGGTCAGGAGCATGTTATGGATGTTCCTTTGCAGTGTGACTCTGCCACTTTTCGCATCCATAGGTGGAATCTAATTCCGCACCTATGAACCTGGCTGGCCTTGTGACCTCTTTGGACCAGCAGAACGTGATGTTCTGGAACTTCCAAAATTAGGACTCAAGCCTTCCACTTGCTGTCGTAAGGTGCCAGGTAATGGAAACAAGGTAGCCTAACGGAGGATTAGAAGCTGCCTGAAGAAAGACTAAGGCTCCCCCAGCGAGGACCGGCACCAGCGTCTTATATTCCGCAGTCCCAGCCAGCCTCCCGATGACGGCAGCACAGGAGTGTGGAGATCAGAACTGCCTAGCAGAGGCCAATCCAAATTATATAATAGAATCATGAACATATAAAGGGTTATTGTTTTAAGTCACTAATTTTTAATAACAAATTTATTGAGGTAGAATTCGTATACCATAATATCTACCCTTGGGAGCCTTGTTAGTGCCGTAGGTAGTGCATCAGTCTCATGATAACATCTACCCTTATAAAGTGCACAATTCAGTGGTTTTGAGTATACTCACAGGTTGTGTGGCCATCACCACTATCTAATTTGAGAATATTTTCAACATCCCCAAAGAAACCCACTACCCTCCTACGCTGCAACCATCCCAGCCCCTGGCAACCGCGAATCTACTTGCTGTCTCTACAGATTTGCCTACATTGGGCACGTCATAGGAACAGAATGACATAATATGTGGCCTTCTGGGACTGGTTTCTTTTACTTAGCATCAGGTTGTAGCATGTGTCAATACTTCATTTCTTTTTATTGCCAAATAATATTCCATTGTTTGAATATACCATGTTTTGTTTATCCATTCATCAGTTGATGAACATTTGGGTTGTGGCCATTTGACTTCTATTAGGACTGGTGCTACTATGAATATTCATGTATAAGTTTTGTGTGAACATATCTTTTTAATCATCTTGAGTATATACCTAGGACTGGCATTGCTAGGTCAGAGGGTAGCCTCACATTTAACATTTTGAGGAACTGTCTATCTGTTTTGCAAAGCAGCCGCGCCATTTCACAATCCCACCTGCAGTGTATGATGATTCCAGTTTCTCTACATCCTTGTCAGCACTTGCATCGTCTCTTTTATTTTAGTCATCCTAGTGGGGGCGAAATGGTATCTCATTGTGGTTTTGATTTGTATTTCTCTACTCACTCATGATTTGAGCATCTTTTCATGTACTGTTGGCCATTTTGATGCCTTCTTTAGAGAAATGTCTATTCACATCCTTTGCTCATTTTTAAATTGTTGGGCTGTAAGGGTTCTTTATGTATTCTGGATATAAATCTCATCTGATATAAGATTTACAAATATTTTTCTCATCCCTGGATTGTCTTTTTCAATTTTTTGATGGTATCATTTAAAGTACAAAAGTTTCAATTTTTTTTTTTTTTTTTTTGAGACAGCCTCACTGTGTTGCCCGGGCCAGAGTGCCGTGGCGTCATCCTAGCTCACAGCAACCTCAAACTCCTGGGCTCAAGTGATCCTTCTGCCTCAGCCTCCCGAG
>CAUYSK010085784.1:0-13046 GCA_963575035.1 Avahi laniger | reverse complement strand
CAGGAAGCATCGGGCAAAGCCCAGAGGAGGGAAATGACTGGCCTGTCCTCTTCGAAAGTAGCAGGGTTGGCTCAAAAACTAAAAATAGAACTTCCATAGGATCCTATGATCCAGCAATTCCACTACAAGGGGTACACACACACACACACACATATTTCAAGGGGAAATCAGTATATCAAAGAGCTATCTGCACTCCCATGTTCATTGCAGCACTAATCACAACAGCTACGATTTGGAATCAACCTAAGTGTCCATCAACAGATGAATGGATAAAGAAAATGGGGCACATAAACACAATGAAATATCATTCAACCACAAAAAAAGGAATGAAATGCTGTCATTTGCAACAACGTGGACGGCACTGGAGAACATTATGTTAAGTGAACTCAGCCAGGCACAGAAGGACAAATACCACGTGTTCTCAGTCACAGGCGGGAGCTGAGCAGTGGACCTCATGGCGACAGAGAGTAGATTGGCAGTTATGAGCGGCTGGGAAGGGGAGAGAGGAGGAGCAGATAAAGGAGGGAAAAAAAAGAATGTAATTGTGTTTATTGCTATTGAACTGCACACTTAAGGGTTTTAAAATGGAAAATTTTATGTACTGTGTGTTTTATCACAATTTTTTTTTAAAAACTGTGTCAAGATTGAGAAAGTCAGGGAAAGACCGAAAGATACGAAGAAGACCTGAAAAAGGTAACGTGTGATTCTGAACTGGACCCTGTGGCCGGAATGATGTTCTGGGGACATTCTGGGAAGCTGGAATGCAGTCCAAGGTTAGACAGTCGCCGTCCTTCACAGCCGAGGTCTTGATTCTGGTGGTTGCAGTGTGGTTACGTAGGGAGGATGCTCCTGTTTGGGGGAAACACACACTCAAGTATTTGGAGGTGACGGTAACAGCAAATTAATCTCAAAAGGGTCAGAAAAAAAGTTATTTGTTCTGTACTTGCAACATTTCAGTGCATTTACAATTGCTTAAGACTTTGAACATTCGTAATTAAAAAGTAGTGTAATCATCCCTTGGAAAGAATCATTGACAATAGGGTCCCTAACTTAAGGGATATCCAGTAGACAGTGGCAGTAATGGTTACCAAGACATACCACATCTGGGTGGCCCTCTACCCGATGTTTTCAGCTGATCCCAATGTCCTGGGCAACCTGGATGTGTTGGGGCTTTTTCCATAACAATTTTATAAGGTCAGAGCTTCTCAATGTATAAGAGATCCCAACCGTCCTCCACTCACCAATTAGAGGGTGATTATCCTGGGCCCGTTGGTCACCCTGTGATACCACTGAGGTCCCTGTTCACCACGAACCCAGGGTCTATGCAGGAGCTAGGACACACATATATAGTAATGTAATCACACTACTGTGCATTAGCGTAGTGCGTTGAATGGCAGCCCCGAAAAGATATGTTCACATCCTAACTCCTGGAACCTGTATTTCACCTTCTTTGAAAAAAAAGGTCTTTACAGATGTCTTTAAATTAAGGATTTTGAGATGAGATTATCCTGGATTATCTGGCTGGGCCCTAATCCAATGGCAAGTGTCCTTATAGGAGACACACAGAAGAGAGGCCATGCGTATGTGGAGCAGAGAGACACAGCCACCAGCTGAGGAAGGCTGACAGTTGCCAAGAGCTGGGAGAAGCAAGGAAGGAACGCACCCCTCTAGAGACTCCCGAGGGAGTCTGCCCATCCTTGGATGTTGGACTTCCAGCCTCCAGAGCTGGGAGGCAATAAATTCCTGTTGTTCCTAGCCACTCAGTTTATGATTGGGAAGACAGCCCTGGGAAACGAGTACAGTCGGTACGAGCAAACAACTCGACGTGGATCAGTACCTGAGTGCTGGAGGGAGAAGGGACAGTGAAGGGGAGTCGGGGTCCCCCTGAGCCGTGACTTAGGCGAGAAGGCCGACGGCGTAGATGAGGGAAGCCTGCCCTTGGGCATTTAATGAGATGTTGGTGGGGAGACAGGAGGCCAAGTGTGAGGCATGGAAGCGATTTCAAACATCCAACACTTCCTGGTGCGCTTAGGACAAGCTCGACCCCCCACTTCCAGTGCCGAGAAGGCCCCACGTGCCCTCGGCCCTTCCCTCTGGTCACAACGTTTTTGTCAACTGATCAATACATAACCTTGTTTTATGAGTGTTCTTGTTTGAAGACACCTCATTTAACATACAATGTTGATTCATTATGGTTGAGCTCGTGGCCAACAGCACTACAGCTCATACCTGGATGAAACGTGTCTGCTAGGCATTTTCTCCGGAAGGCACATCACAGCCTCCCTGTGCTAGGAACAGCCACCAGGTCCTCAGCCTATGTTTGGGGGCCAATCTGAATATCAAAAACACAAGTAAAAAGCACAAAAATGTGGATAACATGGCACTTCAGTGAGCTCAAAAAAAAAAAAAAAGACTTGTTTACAGTAATGAGAGCTGAGACAAGAAAGGAGAGAGTCACCTTGTTTGACCCCTGCTGGGAACATGCATGGCAAGTGACTCAAATGACTCAAAAATTTTCACCGCTCTGTGCATGTCCGAGGATGACTGTGGAAGTGCCACCTGCTACGGCTCACCGCCTTATACAGCTGCCATCAACCACAGCACAGGAATGTCGCTTTTTTTATTTTGATGGATTAACACTCTTTACCTGTGAATATTCCCTGTCTCTCTTCTGCACAGAATGAAGGCTGCCTCCAGAGCTGGCTTCTCAAGATGTCTGGGGCAGAGCTCGAAAGGCCTCTCCTCGAGTCCTGGCCAACGCAGGTGTAAAGGGATCGTAAGCTCCTAAGGGCTTCCCTACTTGGACGCAAATATTGGCAGCCACTGGTATCGGTAAAGTCAGGGCTTGTTCCTTTCTGTTGTGAACGCACTGGCCGTTTGTAAGTCCTCGCACTGACTGCGCATCCTTTGACAAAGCCACCCGACTCTCAGATGTAGGATCTCTGTCTTCCCTTCCCTCAAAGCTGGCACAGGGCTTTGCCACGTAAGTGGCTATCCAATTAAATAAAATTTGAAAACTTCGATGAGCGATACCATTAATTAGAAGGTACTTTCTTTATTCTGAACAGAGTTATGCCAGAGACACCCCGGTCTGTTTGCTAGAGTTTTCTCATTTCTTGAATATACATACGTCTAATTGCTTTGGGAGGAGGGCAAGACAAGGAGAATTCCTCACTTAGCTTGCGTTTGTTGCCCCTCTGAGTTAGCCAGCTCCTCGCATCCGTGGCGGAGCTGAGGCCTGTGAGATGAGCAGAACTCCTCGGATCCCAGGGCGGGCCCACGCTGGGCCCGTGCAAGAGGCAGCAGGCTGCACGCGCAGACAAGATATCAGCTAGTGCGGCATGAACGCAAAATGAAATGCTAAGTCCTCTGCTAACTGGACTTTTCTCCATCGAAGGGACCCCAGAAACACCTTAAAACTGAGTGCCCAGCCATGACAGAATGGGATAGATAAGGCACAATTATATGCCTGTGACTTGCCTTCATAAATATTCACGACTCCTGTAGCTTGTTAAATATGCATATTTGACCACCCTACTCAGTGTAAGATCCTGTCGCCTTGGTCTCTTCTTGAGAGCACACGTGCCCAGCTTCTGCCCCAGGGCTCGGCTCCCCAACCTGTTGGAATGGCCGCCCAGGAGGTTGCTACCCTTTTTGAGAAATAAAGCTCTTTTTTTCCCCAAAGTATAAACCTCTTTAATTTTAATTTTTTTATTAGCTAATGGTAGCGTAGATGTTTCTATTTGTATCTTTCTCAACGTGCATGTATGTGTTTTGTGATCAAGAGTAGCACACTGTTTGGCACTGATGGGTTAATTGGTGTGACCGGGGTCCTTCCCCCCTCAATTCCTGTCCTGGGCAGCCCAGAAAGGTGGCTATTTTTGGCAGCGGAGCTTGGCTGACGGCTCCCCTGTGCCTTCAGGTCCTTATGAAAAGTGACTCTATGCAAAAAGACACCCAGCTATTGCGTGTTTCGGCTTACTGGGGAGACGGTTGTGGGGCTGGACTGCGGAACCGAGCCAAGTGGAACCGCCCCGCCTGACCTTGAGTCAGTTTGCTGTGTGTCTTTCTCACCGGAAAATCTCCGAGGAGTCCTTCACTTTGGACACTGCAACCTCAAATCAAACAAAAATTTCTTAATAAGAAGAACCAGCAAAATGTTGCCTTTAGCTTAGGCGACCTATCATGCGGGTTTCTTGGGAGTACCTTGGTATTTCTTCTTTGCTGACTCAGAGCAGTGATGGAGAACACAGAGCCAGAGGGTGGCAGAGCTACTGGGGACTCTGGGGACACAGCCACGCTTTTCTTACCCTCCCCCACCTTTTTTGTTGTTGTTTCAAAGCAAGCTTTGCCCCATGATGGCTACTGGCCGATGGGGTATAGGCAGGTGGTGGCATCTCCATGGAGGGCGTAGGTTACAAAATAGCCCCGAGGACCCCGAAGGCTTGAGGGACGTTGCACAATAAAACCCAGGACCTGTTAGGCACCCAGTGGGTTTGGGTTTTGCTTCCTGTACATTTCTTTGAAAAACTTGCCAGGTTATCGACAGTTATCACCACCTTGCAGAATTTACGAAAGCTTCTAAGCAGTCATCTGTACATCTCTCTGCTTTGTTTCTTCCTGTTTTGCCTTAACAAAATTTCTCCTGCATCCAGGACTCCTTGTGCTCCTGTATTTGCAAGTGTGTTCATAGTTTCAATAACGAAACCAACACATCACCTGGGGCAAAATTAAAATTCCAGGGAAGGCAGGCAGTTTTGCTGGATGGGATCCTTCAAAAAATGTGCAAATAAAACAATGACCACCTCCTTTTCTTGAGTCTCCTGGAGCTAAGAAATCATTATATGTGCATGGCTTGATAAGAAGTGACAGGGACAGAGGTGATATTTTAGACACTCAGAAATAAAAGCAAGTGTGCATAGTGTCTAATGCAAATTAATGCCCACACAATAGAAGGATGTATGTAACTACAATGAAAGAATTATGTTTGGGAAAAAATTTGCCAAGTTAGCAGATTTCTATCTCAAGAATGTAACAAAAAAATTTCTTACATGAAGGATTTTTTTAAAGTAAAAAAATAAAAATCACCTCTTAAGAAAAGACAGGAATGTGATTCCTCAGTTCAAGGTATTTACATTTTGAATTTTTGCTCCCACCTTGCAAGAAAGGATTGTGCCAAGAAAGCATAAACGCAGAGAACAGAAAGGGTGTTCGTACTGTTAATCCCTGACTCGGGAGAGAGAAGAAACTAGGAAGAAAGGGTGTGTAATTAACTCTTGAGTGTGTACCTGGAGCCCAGCGTGGCCTGGGAGGCGAGTTTAGGGCTGGCGGGTGGACACTCTTGCCTGCAGAATGTTGCAGTGTGACTACGTGCATCAGTGATGGGTGTTGACACCTTTAGACAAGGTGTGTCTCTGGCTTTCTGCTATTTCTGCCAATAGACGTATAAGAATAAGCCCAGCGCCAGAACAAGAGGGGATTCATCGTGTTTCCAGGAGGAGTTTGTGTTGTTCACAATTTCCTGGAACAAACAGAGTGATGTTAGAGCAGAGAGTGGGTCTCAAACTGTGGGTGTGCCCCAGACACCTATGGTGTGCACTACAAAGGCAGCCTCCAAGACCTCACCCTGGAGTTCCGATGCTGGAGCGGGGCAGGCTCAGGTGGTTCCAAGTTCAGTACAGGTAGTTCCAGGCCCCCACTCTGAGAAACGCTGGATGAAAGAGGACAAGTTCAGGGTCACAGTCCTTCACCATCACAGCTCATTCTTTGCAACTCACCATCCTTAGCCATGTTCAAACTCAACGGCAAGTGATTTCGTTATATTTTCAAGTAAGGGACAACCTGATTTTTGTGAAATGTACATTTTTTGGCCACAGGACAACTCCTCAGTTCTTTTTGGCTGTTTTACAAATCAATCAAGAAATGTATGGCAGGAATAACAAAAAAGGAAGGTTGACTTGGAGAAAAAAAGTATACTGCATGTTTTCACTGTATAGACACTGACGGTGTAAATAAAAAAGGAAAATGTTGGCCATTGAGAAAAGCAAAAGTGTTTAAAATATTTATTCTGATCCTAAAAGTACGAATGGTTTGGGCAATTGGTTATAGCATCAGCCTTGTGATTTGGCAAATATTTTCATGTATCATCTATGTAATTATATAAAGATTAGCTGGTACTTCATGTGCACGCAGAGCCAGCTTTGTGGCTGCCCCACACTCAGACAGAGGGCCTGCGCTTGGGGCCTGACGCTCTGCAACCTCCGCATTGAAATTCTTCATCATGTTGTCTTTGAGTCTGTGGTTTTGAAGGTGACATCTGAGGGGATAATGGGACATGAGCCTGGGGCTTGCAGGCCGCACCCAGCCACCTCCCGGTCTCCCAGGTGGGCTCTCTGTGTCCACTTCCCAGCCCCCACCCAGTGGCCATGGCTGCCCTCTGCCCCCTGGCGGGCGTGGCCGGCTCGGGTCATCTGGCCTGCCTTGCACATGACTTGAGTCGTGGGTGGGAGCCAGGGAGTGTGTGAGGGCCCACCCTAGCCCTGGGAGTATCCCTGTGCCCAAAGAAGTCAGACATTAGAAATAAAAAACAGCATGACAGGTCCAGAGGGGCTGCGGAGGGGAAAAGGAAAAAATCTTTCTTTTCCTGCTTTTGAACAAAGGACCCCACATTTACATTTTGCACTGTGCCCACGAATCCTGTAGGTACTCCTGGGTGTCAGCCATGTAGGAGCACATCTCTCCACGCCAGGGCTCCGGGTGCAGGTCAGAGGCCGCGGAGGAGCCCGCAATCAATTCACGGGGAAAGATCCGGACGGCCAATTTCTCATCTGAAATTCCTAACACAGTTCTATAATTGCTATAGAATAAATTTAAAAAAATCCATGGATAGGCAGAGTGCAGTGGCTCATACTGTTATCCCAGCACATTGGGAAGCTGAGGCAGGAGGATCACTTGAGATCAGGAGTTTGAGCCAAGCCTGGGCAATGTGGTGAGGCCTCGTCTCTAAAAAAAAGGAAAAAAATATTGGGCATGGTGGTGCATGCCTGTCGTCCCAGCTACTAGGCAGGCTGAGGCAGGAGGTTTGCTTGAGTCCTGGTGTTTGAGTGACCTATGATCACATCACTGTACTCCAGCCTGGGAGACAGAATGAGACCTGGTCTCAAAAAAAAATCCATAGATGCTCTATTTATTTTAAAAACAGCTATTCATTGTTTGTTTTCTCCAGTACAGCCCTGTGTGGAGACAAGCAGTTGGATGGAATCATGCTCGACGGCTCCCAATGCAGAAGTGACAAGTTGTCCTTGACCCGGCCACATCTTGTTCCTCATATGTGGGCCACTCCTCCGGTGTTTGAAGAGACGGCTTCAGCAAAGAAAGAGATCACATGATCCCAAAAGACAGGAACCTGTATTTGGTCAGTGACAAGGCAGGATGGAATTCAGGAGCTGCCCCACGGACCAGCTAGCAGCCAGCAGTCAGCAGCGGGCACTCTCGAAAGCATGCTCTGTGGCCACAGTGGTGATGAGACATGCATGGCCCTGATGCCTGCTCTTGGCTAATTTCGGTGAACTCATTACCATGCTCTGGGCCAACTGAACTGTGTCTTTTTTCCAGGTTGTTATTCTTCCAGTGGGTCTTCTGAAGCAATTCTCTTCAAGTACCTCAGAGAACAGGCATGGTACTCTCTCTCAGCCCAGCAAAACGGGGTACAGTCAGCATTACATAACTGGTTGGAAAATATTTTGAAAAAAATATTTTTCCATGTAGTTAAAAATTAGCAAAGCAGAAACACATTTCTGTGTACTCTTAAATCAGTGGTTCTCAACTGGGAGCAGTTTTGCCCCCACCAGCGATATTTCGCAATGTCTAGAGACAATTTTGGTTTCACAACTGGGGGCGCTTCTGGCATCTAATGTGTGGAGACCAGGGATGTTGTGAAACATCCTACAATGCACAGGGCAACCCCCACAACAGTTACCAGTCGCAAGAGCCAATAGTGTCCAGGTTGATTGAAATGGAAAAGTGTATTTTTAAAGCGTTCCCCAATTCCATCCTCCTGCAATAAGCTACCACTATTTCTTCCCCAGGAGAAGCTTCCACGAATCAGAATTCAGAATGTTAGCTTATAGGAGAATGCCTCCCAAAAGGTGATCATGGGTTTGTCTCTATTATAAAATAAACATGGAGTTCTTAAAATGTTCACGATGGGAACAAAGTGAAGAAATGCAGCCCTGCCTTGGTCGTGCGCAAAGGGCTGGATTATGAATCTCCAACCTGGCCTGCGCATTGTGGTCCCCCGGCTGCATCCCAGACAGTGGAATCCTGCTCGCTGGCCGTGGGACTGGGTGGCAGGAGTTTGCAGAGCTCGCTGAGCGATCGGTCCTCAGGCGGGTGAGGCTGGAGAAGCACCGGGCCTGCGTTGTAGGTGTGGGGGGAACAGGGCCTCTGCTCAGATGGCAAGAAACAAGGCCCGCAGTCTGCCCCCTGGACGGACTGTGCATTTGCAGTCGGAAAGAACGAGAGTTAGATGGGGCCCAAGAGGACAGTAATGCCAAGTAGCAGGAGGAGGGACGGAGGTGCAGACCAGGCCATTGGCAGGAGCCAGGCGCGCGTCATTCCCAGGCCAGGCTGACAGCACACCAGCGACGTGGCCTTCATTTCGGAACAGTTTTAACCCAAAGCCAAAGGGGCAGCCTCAGGCCCAAACGAGAAAGACTGCAGAGCAGACACGGGCTGAGGAACTCGGGGCTGCATGGAGGTCACAGCAGGCAGTGACTCAGGGCTTTGCGGACACCCCTCTGCGTGAACCAAGCTGACGGACCTCTGTGCAAATCCGCAGAGAATCTGGACTCCCAGTACTAATGACTGTGCGGTCGGAGCCCACGTTGGCTGGGACCGAAACTGCACACGTGGGATTGGTGATGTGGAAGACGAACACGTCGGGGAGAAGCGGGGAGAGGAGGCAGGAGCGAGGTCTCCCTCATTCCCCACTGGGAATTCTTCTGGCTTATGTGGGAGTCACCTACGAGAGGTGTTTACCAGATACAGAGACTGGGGGCTTTACTGCAGCTGAGACCAGCGTCTCTGCACCCTGGCACTATGGACGTCTGGGGCCACAGCATTCTCTGTGGGGCGTCCCGGGCACTGTAGGGTGTTGAGCAGCGTCCCTGGGTCACAGCCACTGAAAGCCAGCAGCAGCTCCCCCCCGCCCCGTCTGTGACAACCCAAAAATGTCTGCAGACTTTGCCTAATATCCCTGTGGCATGACCGCTGGCTGAGGGCCACTGGTCTAGACCGATGTTCTTCAAACTTTGGAGGGGTGTGTCTCAGAAATTAGTTGGTTGCATGTTCAGTTGAGTGGGCGTGACTAATGTTGAAAAAAAATGAAATGAAAGTGGATAAGGAAGAGTTTGTCACACACAGCGAGGGTAAGGATTGTTTCTTGAGCATTGTGTCACAGTTTGGTCACATGGGTATGAATGCATAGGTCCCATGTTTTGATGTGAAATGTACTTCTTACAGAGGATGGGAGTTTTCTGGGGGAGAAGAAACCGCAACGCAGCTCAGCTAAGTCAGGTGAGGCCAGTTGAAGCCACCTGAGGGGTAGCCGGGGAAGCGGGGGTTAACCTCACTATGGCCAGTGAGATCGTTTTGTGGGGTCTGTGGGAAAGGCGGTGGAACACACCACGGCAAGGATGTCCTGGTGCAGAGTGTCTTGGGAACTGGCAGGGAGACAGGAAAAGCTAGAATGACTGAGACAAATGCATATACAAAGCAAGGAGGCCTTGGACCCGGTGGGAAGGCAAAGAAATAGTCTCGCAGAGAAAGCGTCTGTCTGACACAGATTTACTCCAGCACCTGCCAGTTTTAGAGTGATCTGTTTGCAAGGTATTTTGTCTTTAATAGGGCTATGTTAAAGGCCTTTTTTTTACTTAGAGGCAGTGCCTGCAAAAATGATCTGTTATACTGTAATGTTAAAAAAACTTTATTGAGATAAAATTTACATGTTGCAAAATTCACCCATTTTACCTGTATAATTCATTGTTATATTTTTGGTAATCGACAGAGCTGTGCGATTGTGATCACAGTCTGATTTTAGAACATTTCCATTACCCAAAAAAGAAACCTCGTGCCCACTGGCAGTCCCCCCATCTGTCCCTTCCCCTTGCAGGCGATAACCACTCGTCTAACTTTCTGTCTCTATAGTCTGTTCTGCACATTTCATAGGAATGGAATCGTACTACGTAGCCTTTTGTGTCTTAGCATGATGTCTTCAAAGTGCACGCATGTTTTGGTACATTTCAGTATTTCCTTCCTTTTTCCGGCTGAATAATATGCCATTGTACACACACCACATTTTACATATCCATTTCCCCATGGATGGCACTTGGGTTGTTTTCACTCTCGGGCTCTCATGGATAACACTGCTATGAGTATTCACCCAGGAGTGGGTGTGGATGTATGTTTTCATTGCTCTTGGGTAGATATATAGGATTGATCACGTTATAACATTGAAGTCATTGATTCCAAGAACAAACCCCCATTACATGAGTGTTCTGAAGAGATACCAGAATGGCTGTGGAGTTACTTCTCACCATTATAAAGACACGGGAGTCAAGAGTAATGTTTTGTGAAAGGAAAGGCTGTTAGTCTCCAAGGTCTTCTTTCTATATTCAATACTGAAGAATGGGAAGAAGGGAAACAATTTCCTCTAGGCAGTTTGTGTGGTGGTCACAAAAGAGGGAGTCATTCAAGCCAACCACCAATCACATATTGGGAGAACTCTTCGTAAACTCAGGCCATGAGCCTTTGAGGCCTGTGAAGTTTGTTAACAGGAGGCAACTGTTGCCTTTTGACTGTGATGGCAAATCTTGTCCCACCTTATTGAGATTAGTGCCTTTCATTTAAAGTCACTCAGTTTATATGCAATCAGCAATCTCCACCATCCCGCTAAAATGTGCATATGAATATAAATATAAAACACTATGTTTAGCAGAAAATATAACAGAAGGGAAAATTTCTACTTCTTATCATAAACATTTAGGCTTTGCCGGACATACCCAGAATGGGGTAGGCAGTGCTTTGGGGGAGTGAGCTTCTTCCCAGCTCCAGGATATTGGGATGTTAGCAATGCACCCCAGCCACCTGGAGCACCCCCTAGCTCACCCTCTTCTCCACTCTGAGGTCTCCAAGGACAAGATTCAGCTCTCAGACTCAGCCAGTGTTTTCTGCCTTTAACTCTAGAAAGTTTCAAATGGGAATTCCAAACAAATCCAAATGGCAACACACTTATCCCTGGTGCAGAGGAAACTGTGTTCATTTGTTGCATTGAGGGTTGTGAAGAGAAAGGTTACTTATGTATTCGCACAAGGGAGGATAACTTAGGATGTAGGTCTTCAACATTAAACAGGAGGAATGTTCTGCAATAGGGGAATGGCTAACACACTCTGGCATATAAAATTCCACGTGGTGGAATTTCAAGCCTTCATTTAAAGTATGACTTTGGAAAATATTTAGTGACCTAGAAAAATATTTTTAAGGTTAGGTAACCAGATCGGCATGCTAAACTATTTGTCCAGCATGAGCCTGATTTTATTATTCGCCTCCCCTTCACCCTCGACTCCCATTTCTGGATGGAAAATTTTTTCCATGCAGAGAAAAACGACAGCCATGTCACGTGGGCAAATGTTAACATTCGTTTTCTCTGGCCATTTTAATTTTCTTGGACGGAACAGTGGCTGTACTTCGTTTTTTTTTAGGGAGAGAAGACGTTCTTTAACATTTACGTAGCAAAGCCACAGTAAAGGGACAAAGTTTCCATCAGATAGCTTCAGAATGAACCCCTGGCATCTTAGGTAACTTTTCAAATCCTCCCCTGAGGCTTCGGAGGTCACGTTTAGGGGCATCTGATGTGCAAGTGCACAGCGGTTTCTCCACCCAGACTCGGGTGAGTTCTTACTCGGGTATTTAATTAGGGGCTGGGTAGTCGGGCAGTCCTCAAACTGTTCTAGGGGAACCCTTTTGGGCGTTCCACGTACACCCAGAGAAACTCTCCAAAGTCCACCGACAGGACAGACAGAGCTCTACAAGTTTGGGCCTGATTTTCCCTCCCCAGCCCTCCTCCTCGCGCCCTTCCCAGCAACTCCCTCCTTTACCCCCCACCCCGCCCTCCGAGGGCTGCCCTGCAGCACCACCTCTCCGCTCTCCCCTTTCCTCTTTCAGAGCGTCCGGGGTTCCCGGGACCGCAGCGCCCCAGGAGCGCTAGAGCCCCGGGGAGGGGAGGGTGAGCCTGGGCCGGGTTTTGGGCGCACACGAGACGCCGGGCGGGCGGCGTGGGGGCGGGGCGCCGAGTGCGCAGCTCTTCGGAGGTCCCCGGTAATCCCGCCCGCGCCGGGCGCCAAGCTGACCTCGCAACAAAGAACAGGTTGGGCCGCCTCCCCTCCCCGCGCGGGAGGCGGAGGGGCCACGTGATCCTGCGGGCCTCGCCCCGCCCTGAGGGGTCGCGAGCAGGACCTGGGGCTGGGGCGGGGAGCAGTGAGGGGAGGGCGAGGAGAGGATTGAGAGGGGGGAAGGGAGGAGGGGAAAGGGAGGAGCAGGAGGAGGAGGGAGAGGGATGGGACGAGATAGAGGGAGGAGGAGGAGGAGGAGAAGTGGAAGAGGGAGGCGGGGAGGGGAGGTAGAGGAGGGAGGAGGCAGGCGGGAGACGGGGGAGGGAAAGGGGGAAGGGAGGAGGGAGGAGGGGAAGGGAGGAGGGAGGGGGGAAGGGAGGAGGAGGAAGAGGAGGAGGGAGAGGGGCGCCGCCCAGCCTCACTCGGGAGACTCATTAAGATGCAATGGCCAATTTTTTTTTTTTTAAACCAGACTGTATAAATTTACAGTTTCCTTTTCAGCTGAAGCAGACAATGTTAAAACACATTAGATTTTGATGTTTCGGAATGCAAATTAAACATAGGCAAGCTCTTGGAAGGCTTAATTAAGGGCTTAAGAAACTAGGAGACTTAAAACATTGGTGCTTGAGTAAGGCAAATGATCTTAGCCTTGTAGCA
>CAUYSK010085783.1:0-17221 GCA_963575035.1 Avahi laniger | reverse complement strand
TGTCCTTATTCTCTACCTCAGTGGAGGGAGTGAGTCTGGGTGGGGCTGAGTTGGGTAAGCCTCTCCAACCAGCTTTGTTTCCTTCTTTCTAGTCCTTTCTTTCCATTGCGGCAAAATACACATAACATAAAATTGACCATTTTAACCATTTTTAAGTATACGACTCAATGGCATTAAGTACATTCAAAATATGTGTAACTATCACTGTCTACTTCCAGAATTTTTCAACATCCCAAATAGAAATTCTGAGCCCATGAGGCAATAACTCCCCCAGCTCTTGGTACCCTGCGCTCTACTTTCTCTACTTTCTGTCTCTATGAGTTTGCCTATTCTTGATATTGCATGTAAGTGGAATCAGTGGTATTTGTGCCTGGCTTATTTCACTTTGTGTGCCCAAGCAGCTCTTATTTAATGCTTGTCTCACTCTGGGGGGACCCCTTTGGCTCACCGCAGCCCATCCCAGCCTCCATATCCCGTCAGCTGCCAGGTCCCATGGTGCTTTCACATCTTTCATATCTTTTAGATCCAATCTCTTTCACACAGCCACCCCCTTGCCTCGTGCCCTTGTAATTTTACCCAGCACAACACTGTCAGATGTATATTCTGGTGGGTTTTTTTGGGTTTTTTTTGAGACAGGGTCTTGTTCTGTCACCCAGGCTAGAATTGCAGGCTCACAGCAACCTCAAACTCCTGGGCTAAAATGATCCTCCCACCTCAGCCTCTTGAGTAGCTGGGACTACAGGGGCACCCACCACACCCAGATAATTTTTCTTATTTTTTGTAGAGACGGGGTCTCTCTATGTCACCCAGGCTGGTCTCCAATTCCTGGGCTCAAATGATCCTTTGCCTCAGCCTCCCAAAGTGCTGGGATTACAGGCGTGAGCCACCGTGCCCGGCTGGATGAATATACCTCAAACATCACATACCACCCCGTTTGCCCAGGAATCATCAGTAACTCCCCATTCCCCCCGCCCATTACTAGATGAAGCCCAGAAAATCCTCATCCTGGCATTCAAGGTCTCCCATGATCTTTATCAATCAGCCATTTGAGCAAGGAAGTATGTAGATTCATGGCTTGGTGCAAATTTTGATAGGAGGAAGAGGGAAGACTATAAGGATACTGGACATCTGGCAGAGCGAGAAGGCATCACCACCAAGGGGGGGAATGAGTACAAAGCAGGGACACCAACAGGTACAGAGAAAAGCTGCCGTTTCACAGCCTTACCAGGGCTGGCACAGCCACGGGGAAGCCTGCCTCACTCAGCTCTCGCTGTGTCTGAGATGGTCCGAGCAGCAGTGGGCCTCCCGACGCCCTGCACTGAAACCATTCTCTCTGGGATCGTGCCACCGCAGTAGGACGAGTGATGTCAGAGTGTCCTCCGTGCACACAAGAGGTGGTTGCTCTGGGTGTTCCTGATGGGTTTCCCAGGACATCGCTCATGATAAAAGCCTTTAATCCCTCTGCCACCTGGCCCACATTTTAGGCATGAAATAGTGTGTGCTCAATACTAATGCAAAAATCATGAGGATTAAATACCGCAAACCTTCCCCATACTCACAATCGTATTTTGGTAAGGTAGTCTCACTTTGCTTTGTGGAGTCTTTCCCCTAATTATTAAGCATATCTTGAAACCTAATTGTGGAACAGGAAACCTGAGCTTACTTCCGAAGGATTAAGAATGATTCCAATATTCTGGTTTAGTTTCTGAATTTTGGAAATAAGCTCTCGTGGGTTCAGAGTTCGGGAAGCTACTATTACAGCATCAGCTAACTGCTCCCTTCCTACCAACTGACTATTGCATCTTACAGTGCAAGCACGGTGCGGGGGAGACTAACGAGTTGCTAGGCAACTGCGATTAAATTAAGGAAGCTATTACACTTTATAGAGACTAGAACATAATCTTTAAGTGGCTATGATATCTTGATTGTCAATAGTAAAAAAAAAACAAACATGGTTACAGAAAGAAAAAGTCTCTACAGATATAATTAACTCAAAACTGTGAACAGCTGTATGATCATGAATGGCCAAGTCCAGCTGGTTTGGTGTGTGCTTTGTGAATCCGACTCCAGGACAGAAGGGCACCGAGGTCAGCAAGGAGTTCTCTCTCCCTCCTCTTTTCTTCCCTCTTCTACTCTTCTTCCTCCATCCCCCACATTCTTCCTCCTCCTTGCTCCCTCTACGTCCTACTTCCTCTGCCTTTCCTCTCCTACCTGACCTCTCCCGCTCTCTGCCTCCTCCCTCTGCTTCTCAACCCTCCATTCTCTATCCTTCCTCCTCCTCCTCCCCCTTCCTCCTTCTTCCCCTTCTCAATTTTATGCCATTGTTTTCTTACATAAGCCTCTACTCTTCCTTAATACAAGATTTTTCATTTTGATGCTAATTTTAGAAGAATCTCCCATCAGTATTATGGTTACTTTCATGTCCCTTCCTACCCTCCCACCTCCAGGCCAGTGCTGGTGAGGAGAGGAAGAGTGAGAGGGTTAGGATCTTAAGCTCAATGAGTTCTGGTACTTGCCAATGATAATAAAAAGTCAAACAACTGAGAGGCAGAGGTCAGTGTGTTGAAAACAATTATCTACGGTTTGGTGAGTTGCACCCATGGGAGCTGAGTGGTCTCACCCCACCATGTTCCCATATTATTCTTGTCTCCCGTGATCTAAAGTATCGGAGACACCTTCGCTCATCCTTAACCTGCTAAATGTATTCTGTATCCCCCTTTTCATTATCCCAGGAAAAAAGAGGAAGATTTGCAGACCTGTTGGATGCTAAATATTTACGGACCACATTACAGATCTGGGTCATATGGTAAGAATGGAATGATTTCAAAATTAGTTTTAAATAGGCATTTGGAGGAAGCCCACTTAAGTAAATCCACTCTGAGTGCTACTGGGGAGAAAAACACAAGACAGACTCCAAATATTGCCTCCAGAAATGTCTTACTCTGCTAACACCACCACCACCATCAACAAAAATAAATAAAATTTTAAAAAGAGAAAAAAGAAACCTTGTCTATAACCAGTTTTTTAAATTTTCCTTGTGAACGTATGAGCTCAATTCCTAACCACTTGCAGCCGAGTCTTTTCCCTCCCCACGTGACAGAAACTGATCCTTTGAAGTCACCAATAATCAGATTCAATGGATTAGACTCTTGTGGTCCCTTCTGCAATTCATTTCTCTGCAGCCGTGACCTTGAGTAAGCAAAGATTTCCTAAACCAAACCCAAAGTGTGCTGACTACGAAGTAAAAGATTGATGGAGTTTCACATCAAACTGGGAACCCTGTGCTGTGAAATAGCATGAAGAGTCTGAAAGGTCTCCCATCAACTGGGAGAGGAAATTTGCAACGTATAGATCCAAAAATTATAGAATTATGGTTATATATTATACAATATTATATATATAATTTTTTCAACAATAAAAAGACAACCCAGTTTAGAAATAGGCAAGAGACTTGAACAGCCACTTCATCAAAATGTACACCAAGTAAACACGCTCAGCCTTAAAGTCACCAGGAAATGCAAACTAAAACCCAACGAGATACCGTTACAAATCCACCAGCCCACCAGAATGGCCAAAATTAAAGACTGTATCAAGTGTTGGGAAGCATGTAAAGTAACTGGAAATTCATACACAGCTGGTTGAAGTTCAAGTTAGTACAACTACATTGGAAAACTGGTGGTAACTGTTACAGCTGAAAACGTGTGTACCATGTGGCCCGGCAATTCCACCCTGGGTTCAGACCCAACAGAAACGCATATATATCTGTTTCCCAAAAGACACTGACGCGACTGCTACATGTGGCGCGTGAGCTCGGCTTTCTGTGCCCTCTGCCCTCCCACGTTCCGTGCCTTCCACTCGGAATGTCCTCTACGTTTTCCTGCCTCTCGGGGTGCTGCTACCCACCCTCCAGGGCTGGCATAAGCGTTTGCTGACGGTGTTCTTTTCTCACTTCCAGGCTGGGAATCTCTTTCGCCTACTACGGGATCATCCTGGCCAGTGCCGAGCTGCTGGAGCGGGACCTGGTCTGCGGGTCGAAGCCCAAGGTGGTGGAGACCGCGGGGGACCCGGAGAGTCAGAACCCCTGCTACTGCCACATGTTTGCCCCCTCCGACTACCAGACCATGATCATCAGCACCGTTGGCGAAATTGCTCGTAAATGTCCCTCTGTGTGTCAGGTCCCCTTCTGTTTCGGGTGGGGGGCGGGACCTGTGCAATTGAGTCTTAGAGGAGAGAAGTGTGACCCTGTGACATGGTTCCTGCCTAGGGGAACCGAACAAGTCCCCATGTCACGCTAATGTGTCTCCAGTGTTGGGAAGAGAAGTCTGGAGGGGCAGAGCTTTGAGTTACTGTATTATATCAATTCTAAGATGCATTTTTTTCCCACATTTTAACATCTCTGAAACTGGAATGTGTCTTACCAGGGTTTGCTGGATTTCAGTTGGTAGCATTATTTCTATTTTAGTAGACATAAAACGATGGTACTTAAAAATCAGTGGCATCTTGAATTTGATGAAAAACAGTATAAAATATTTAAAAGATAGGTCTAAGAAGTTGGCAATTTACAGTAGATGTATGTGATATGATAAGCATTCCGGGCACCAGTGCTTGCCCTTCTGGGACCCACATGGGAAAAGTATATCAAAGGAGCTATGAAGTTGACCACAATGGGACTGGGTTTTAGCTGGAATACTCATGAGGTTTGGGGGAAGTTGCTTCTCTCTGAAATGACAAGGACAAATCCATGCCAGTGTTGATATATGCCACTTGTGTCCCAAGGTTCCAGAACTTGTCTTTGTTGTTTGCTTTCTAGTGAATCCTTTGAACATGCTGGGCATCAACTTCCTGGGAAGACGGCTGAGTCTTTCCATCACCATGGGGTGCACGGCGTTATTCTTCCTTCTCCTCAATATTTGCACTTCAAGGTATTTTCTCTACAGTTGCTTCAAAACAAACAAGTTCTGTGCAGTGGTTTTAAAATGGGGTCTCCTTGACCCATGGTCTTCAATGCAGTGGGAGTCGGGGATAAGCCCTCTCCCCAGAGAGTGTAGAGAATGGGCTACTTATTTGACTAGAACAATCTTGCCTGGCATCTACCACTCCCAGGTCCCTCTTCCTACTGGCCCTGTCCTCCCTCAGCTACCGCAGGATATGGGCACCAATGTTGGCGTCTTCACTTTCCCCACCAGAATATTTAGGGTCATTATATAATGCTTTTTGGAGAACTGGGACTCTAGTTGTTAACCAAAGTATTTGGACCAATGCCAGGAGAGTTTAGTGATCTAAATAATGATCATGCCTGTGGTGTGAAAACTCATTTCACTCTTAGTTTGCAATCCTGGAGTGGCCTGAGCTACAACATACATCATTTATTCTGCAAACTGCACCATTTTCCAGGGAGCGGTGGCAGCAGGTGTGCTAATCTGGGGGTCAGGCTGGAACAGCACCCTTGGGCGAATGGAAGGTTTGCTTTAGGACCCCACCATCAGGCCCATGGGGAAGCAGCCCCGCCCTCGGGTCTGAGCCCTCTGGGGATGTCTTAGTGTCCGCAGTGCGCTTGGAGCCGCGCCAGGTGAGGCCCTCCGTGCCTTTATAACTTCCCCATTCTCCTGCTTCCTCTTCTCCAGCGCCGGCCTGACTGGCTTCCTCTTCATGCTGAGGGCTCTGGTGGCTGCAAACTTCAACACCATCTACATTTACACAGCCGAGGCGAGTTTTCCTGAAGGGGCTGGTTACAGCAGGCTGTGCAAGGCGAGCTGCTTAGGGAGGGTGTCCATCCCGGGGTAAGGCGTCCCTGGCTTCTGTTGACTTTTGATCATTTTCTACAAACATCCTATTAAAAAGACAGCGGAAGGTTTGTTTGATGTGGATTTTCCCCTCTCCCACTCAGTCTGTTGAGAGCCAATCTCTGAAAGATGGGATCTTCTCCCTTTCTCACTACATAGCATGCATGCGAAAAACAACCCATTGCCCTAGCACCATTCTTCGGAAGTAAGAGAGTCGGGTAGCAACACGTTGCTGCTAAAATACAAAGCTCCCCATTGCTCTATTTGAAACTACAATGTATTTTTTGTCTTTATTCTTTTGGAAGATCACTTCTTCCTCCATCCATTATTTGCTGCATGTAGCTTAAATTTGCATATAATCTTCATTCTTTGTTCATTTATTTATTAATACATCTACTATAGGCAAGGTGTACTGCCTGAGGTACCTGAAGAATTTCCTTATAAAGCCTCCAATTTAGAGAGCTAATATTCCTAGAAATGAAATAATATTTGAATAGAAACTTAACAGTATTTTAACTGTTGTCATTCATTGAGCTACAGGAAACAGGACTGTAGGGACTGATAACATTGCATTCATTTTCATCTCAGGGAACGGAGAAGTCTGTTCCGATTAAAGATTTGACATGTTAAAAACCATTAAAGCCACAGAGAAAATTACTCTTTCCCCCACACACAGATAAAAATAGAAAATTGTGAGATATTTGAAGTATACGCAGTACTTCATTTAGTTTCAATAACAAAATCTGAAATTATCTCATGAATATATGAAACTAAAAAAACCTAATAACGTGGCGTGCTTCTAGAATTGTATTTGGAATACTTAATTGAACAAATATTTTGGAATTTGCTGATTTCAAGGGTCATTTCTAAGTATTTTATTTTTTATATCTATTGTTAACATTCAAAGATGTATACCTAAAAATGATAGTTGGCTATTATTCCGTCTCCCAGATGACTCAAAACATGAGCAAAAGACTTTATCAGTGTTATATCAAAGAAAACAGTATCACTGTATATCTGAATCTGGTTTTTTTAGTCATAGTCAGCAACTTCATTTTTCAGAAAACAATAAATAAATGCTCCCCAGTAAAGACATTCCACCCCCTAGGCCTTTTCCTACAAGGATAGCAGTGTCTTCTGAGGCAGAAAAGTATCTTTTTCTTGCATTTGACAGATGGTGACTAATAAGATGTGGCCTACTAATAAACGGGCTACATGCTTTGCTTTAGTGAGTTGATAAAAACTGTTTTGTCAGTATTAGATAGCATTTTTAACAGTTTCAAAATTTCGAGAAATCATTCTTTCCTGTATTTTCTCTATAATTTTATGTATCAAATAATACTTGCTGATTTATTAAACTTCTTCCAGTTCCTATAAGAATTCTGCATCAAAGAACAACCGATTAATGAGATTTTACCATAAACGTAAAAAAGTTGCAGCAAAAAAGTAGAATATGGCCAGGCATGGTGGCTCACACCTATAATCCCAGCACCCTGGGAGGTTCACTTGAGACCAGCCTGGGCAACATAGCGAGACCCCCATCTCTACAAAAATGTTTTTTAAAAAATTAGCTGGGCATGGTGGCACCACACCTATAATCCCCACCTACTTGGGAGGCAGAGGTGGGAGGATCACCTGAATCCAGCCTGGGTGACAGAGTGAGACCCTGTCTCTAAAGAAAGAAAGGAGAATATGCCATAAGATTCTGTAACAGCAAAAGGGCCAGTGCGTGTAACGAGAACACAGGAAAATGGTATAGCAGCTACTTGGCCCCCTAGTTGACTCTTCACTGTATCTAATTAAAGATTAAATATTTAATTAAAGATAAAATAAAAGATTAAAAGATAAAATTAAAGATTTCATTGAATCATTATCCTTTGGAGAGTATTTTCCTTCCATTCAATAGAACCACTTTTACACATTTATAGCTCTAAAGTAAAAATCTGTCTGATTCCAGAGCTTATGTGTCTAAAATTACATTTGAAATAATTCAACTAAACATATATTTTTGGAGTTTGCTCCTTTAAAGGATAAGTTCTAAGTGTTTTTTGCTGATATTTATGGTCACAAAAATTCAAAGTTGTACACCTGAGAAGACGAATGTCTTCTGCTCTGCATTCTGTGAGTCTGGCTGTCATTCTCCACGTACAACGCCCGGCCACGGAGGGGAAGAGGAGAGCTCGGGGAAGGAGACACCTGAACTGACTGATGCTTTCTGTGCTTCTCCCCCTCCAGGTCTACCCCACCACAATGCGTGCTTTGGGGATGGGAACCAGCGGCTCCCTGTGTCGCATTGGTGCGATGGTGGCGCCATTTATATCCCAGGTACAGCCGAGGAGGTCTGCAGGGACCGTGAATCTGAGGGAGGTGGGGAAAAAGGGACCCCAGGTCCCTTTAGATTAAGGGTAAAACCAAGGATTTCCGTTGACTTCAGAAGTTTTCTTAAGGTGCCGTTTCCCCATTGTTTGGTGAATTTGGATAGGGAAGGAGGCTACATTACTGCTACCAGGCTTCCAATCAGTCGGCAGCGTGCACTGGGGATTTGCTCAGCTTGAAACTGGGCATCGTTGGGAGGATGCAAAAGCAGTGGACGACGCGGGAGCTTAGGCAGTTGGATGACCATGGGCTGTACTCCCAAGTTAGGTTCATTGTCCAGGCAGTTGTCCAGGTGGGCAATTGAAAATCAGAGCCCGAGTGTGCAGGGAGGTGGGCACAGGCGAGCCAGGCGCAGGCTGGGATAAAATCCAGGGGTGACCTGGGACCATGGATGAAGCCTCTTTCCGGAGAGACAACAGAGGCAGATACAGCGACCCACAGGGCACTGTACGCTTTAGCCGTCTGCACGGGTCAGTCCCTTCTGGCCACAAGAAGCAGAATCCACTTCTGTCTGCAGTGAAAAAAGGCAGGAGTAGTGAGGTGGGAGCCTGGGAGGGCCTGATGCAGGACGTAAGGGGCTGACAGGGGCGCAGGCTCTGTCCTCCTCCTGCTGTTGGGGCCTGTGGTCACTCATGTCCTTCTGAGCATGGAGGCTTTGCTCCTCCCTCCCTGAAGACCAGTGCGCTATGCCCGCCTGTGTACACGGCAGCCTGCGAATCCTAAGCGCATATCCTTAGCTCTGCCCGCTGGAAGATGCTGATTAATTCTCTCTGGATCCCTAAAAAGGGACCCTCATTGGCCCAGGTCTGGTCCGTTGTCCATGCTTGAGCTAAATCAGTTGTGGCCAAGAGTCAGGGTTATGTATAAATGCAGCTGGGGCAGGAGAAGTTTTCTGAGAAAGGGAGTCGTCAAGGGCTGAGTAGACTTTAGCATGTATTTTCTGTAATTTAACAGGGATGTTGCTGCTACTAATTTTTTTAATTTTTTAACTATCTTGGGAGCATTTTTTCCACCTATCTTAAAAAAGAAAATGAGGGCAGCTTTTGTCTTGTGCTTTTGCTTTTCAAAATTCCTTTATAGTTTTTTCATCATTTTCAGAAAAGAACCTAATGGTGGAATAAAGTAGTAAAGTATTAACCCTATTCTGGGTGACTAGTCTGAAATATAGTTTGTTTCCCAAGCTTTCCTTAGTAATTGAGTGTCTTGGTCCCCGACCATCCTGAACATTTTCCCTGGGCATCTGTGGGCATTTCTCCCAGAGGCCCCGCTGCTTTTGGTGGGTTTGTGGATTAGGGAAGAACCCTCCTAGGATTGGGTCTCCTAGGGCCGCAAGGCTCTACTCTGCTTTGCATCCTGTGGCCAGAGTGGGTTCTCAAGTTTTTATAATTGTCAGTCATCTTGCTATGCTACTCTCATTTGGGTTTTTGTTTTTTGATTTTTGTTTTAACTTGAAATATAATGTTATTCACCAATCTTTTTTGTTGTTGTTTCTTATTAGAAGATTTTTTTTGCTACCCTCATTTGTTAAGTGGAGATGAATAATAGCCCCCACTGCAGAAGTTTGTCCGGAGACTAAATGAGATTAATAAATGTGAAGCACTTAGCCCACTGCTGACACACAGTAAGCACTCAGTAAATGTTAGCTAATAATGACCACAATGATCTATAACAATCAGAGCCAAATGCTACTCAAATAACTATTCCTCGACAGAAAAAATACTTTTAAGTACAGTTAAGTTATAACAATCACTATGCAATTGGTATGTTTCTCTTTCCTTAGCGGGTTTGGATTGGGAGGTTTAGAATCTGGGAAGCTTTGTGCCTGTTCTTAGGATATTTGCCTAGGTACGGGATGGGGTGAGTTGCTCTAAGCCGACAGTAGGATTTGGTGTGACTGTTGTGTGTGGGCTGATCAGTCTGCCTTCCCTTCGAGGTGGTTCTCAAATGTTGGCGCTTATCAGAATTCCTAAAGTAACTCCGTAACGGAAAGATTCTTGGACTCTACCCAGAGACGGTGACTCTGTAGATGGGGACCAGTCACCCGCATTTTTAAGTACCCTCAGCAAATCTGATGCAGCTGGTCTGTGGGCCACCCTCAGAGAGACGCTGTCATCAACAGGGATGGAGGCAGCCAAGAGACTAGCTCTTCCTTTCGCTTAGTTCTTCCTCTTCTTCTTCCTCTTTTTCTCTTTCCCAACTCTTCCCCTCCCCCTTCTCTTCTTCTTTTGCCCTAAAACAGGCTGTTTTAGTAAAATGTTAAAGTAAAATGTTTACGTATTACTCAGTAATATGTTTACACATTCTAATGACTACATTAAGTATAATACAAATGCCTCTTTAAAAATGACTGTTTCAAGACATTTAATTGTCAGAAACTAGTGGTAGAAATAAATAATAGGAATGATGAATATGTAGTTCAAGGAAACAATAAAAGGGAATTTTGCTGTCAAAGTATTAAAGACTCACTAAAATACAGAGGGGACCAGTACCAGGTCTCTACCGATGAGTCAGGGACCGCCTCCTTACTTATTCTGGGAAACTTCAAGAAGTCAGGCACCGTAGCCCCAGCCAGTGTCTTAGTTCAGGCTGCTATAGCAAAGTACTGGGTGGCTTACGAACAACAGAAACTTCTTTGTTACAGTGTTCTGGGGGCTGCAAGTCCAAGATCAGGGTGCCAGCAGGGTTGGGTTCTGGCGAGGGCTGTCTTCCTGGCTTGTAGACGGCTGCCTTCTTGTGTCCTCATATCCAGAAAGAGGCAGAAAGAGCTCTCTGGGGTCTCTTTTATAAAGACACTAGTCCTATTCATGAGGGCTCCACCCTCAAGACCTAATCACTTTCCAAAGGCCCTGTCTCCAAAATCAATACCATCATATTGAGGATTAGGATTTCAACATACGAATTTTGCAGGGACACAAACATTCAGTTCGTAACACCAGGCATACCTTGGTTCAGTGACGTATGAACCGCTGGTACCCACTGTGGATGGTTAACGTCCTTCCAGCATAGCCACGGCTTTGGGCTTCACCCCAGGCTTGCAGTGCAGGCCGTTGCAGCCCCAGGCTGTGTGGCCGGGGCTGTGAGGAGGACAGGGTAAGAGTAACACAGCCAAGACCGCTCCCTTGCGGCCAGACCTAACATGGTGTCTTATCACATGAGACAGTCCAGCATTCAAACAAAACACTGGAAAGCATTTGACGTCTTTACAAAAGCTCCTCAAAGGGATGTCAGTGGGGAAGCCCTTCAAGACTCCCAGCAAAACTTAAACATCCTCTTAGCCTGACTCACTTCTGTTGTCACCAATAGTGCAGCAGTGACCCCCAACCTCCGGCTTCACCCCTTCAGTCTCATCACCCCCTCAAAGTTCAAACTCCGCCAAAGCGCAGCTGAACCAGCTCTTTTCTGGCCTCTTCCAACCTTCCTAGATCTATTCTCTCTTGAGCAGAGCTCTGCTCTTTCTCACTGAAGTCATTTAGCCTCCCCCGATGCCGAAGGAAGCAAGGTAGATGGAGCCTTTGTTAGGACGCAGGAGATCCTCTGTTTAGGATCTTATCTGGGTGACCCCTTGGAGTAATTCTCTATAAATCTTAGAGACCTCTTTATATAGTTTAGTAGTTAGAACATCAAAAAGGATTCAGTTAGCTACAATCTATATTTGATAGGATAGAATTGAGAATTATTTTATCCCAATCAAACCTTCAACTGACATTTATCAAACTCTTACTCTGTGCCTGGCACCGTCCCAGCTCTGTCTATTTACAGTAGTAAATAAGCCAGGCGAGCTGCCCATGGTGTGCTGGAGCTGGCCTGGACTGGTTTGTGAAAGCCTATTGTTACATTTTCAGGAAAATTTGCAAGCTGATTAATGTCCCATCGTTGTTTGAAATTAGCCACAGTGTTAGTATTTACACCGAGGGAACTGGCAAATGCTACAAATCAGGGCTTTGCGGTTTTTGAGAACCTGTTGTTAAGCACTTGGCAGCACACCACCACGAGGCTCCTGTCCTCGAGAATCTTACTGTCAAGTTGGGTTTTTTATGCAAGTAATTGAAGATAATTTCAGATTGTGATTAGGGCTTTGGAGGTAATAGGATGATGAGTAAAAGGAGTGACAGGCTTTTTCAGGCAAGTCCTCTCTGAGAAGGTGACATGGGAGTTGAGACCTGAAGCAGGAGAAGCTGACGCGGTGTAAAGGGAAACAGCATTCCAAGTAGGGCGACCGCTGGTCCAAGGGCCTTGAGGTGGGGCAGAGAAGGGTGTGTTCCAGGAATGGAAGCAGCCTTGGGGAGAAGTGCAGGGACAGAACGTGCCTCCCAGGCATATCAGGGACTTCGGATTTTATCTTAGGAACCATGGGGAATAATTTAAGAGTTTCCAGCAAACGAGGAGTATGATCTGTTTTCCTTTATAAAACGATCATTATGGTTGCTGTATAGAGAGTACATTGGAAGGGGCAAGGAAGAACAAGCTTATAAGAAGACTCTAATTTCATGTTGCCATGTAATATTGACATGAAAAGGGAGGTTTCAGAATTCTGGAAGACTCTTTCTATGATGGTATAAAAATATAGAAAAAGATTATAAACCTGACTGCATAGAATTTCTGCACAAAAAAAAAACGTCTACCTTAGACAAGGATGAAAGTCAAACCCTTATCTTTCAAGGGTCTCAAAAAGCCCTAATTTAATTGTCACAGCCGAGTAATGATTTTGTTGACCTATCAAATGCCTGGCCTTTTCCTAAAGCACAGAAAACGATGAATCAGTCCATAAAGTGGCACAGAACTCCACAAGTTAATGGGAATAAAAATATATCCATTTAATATTTTAATAAGTGATTTCCAATAAGCAGTGGGCTTATTGAGAAACTGTATGTTGTCAAAGATAAACAAAGCCTGGCACGAGTGAAAGTGGTAAGGACCGGTTTTAATTAGCACTATTGCAAAAGGAAGTCCTGCTTGACCTCAGCCCAGCTTCCATTTGTAAGGAGGTGACTGGGTGTTTTAAAGGGAGAATGGGGAAGGGGGTGGTAGGGGCTTGAGCAGAGTCAGAGAAATGAAAAATTACAAATATCTATAGGGGAGTGTTGGTCCATGTGAAACCCATCTGCCTTTGATACCTGGTGCTTATTGAAGTTAGACTCCCCGCCTCCCGTAGAGGCTGGGGACTGGGGCCCCGTCTTCAGGTGTTGGCTGGAACAAACCAATTCTTTTGGTAGCCTTGAGTTTTCTCAGGCAGGCCCTGTAAGTCATCCTAGGGATGTGGCTTTGAGCTCTAAAAAACTGTTAGTGTATGTTCAAATCTTTCATCCAGGGTGGGGCCTGGTGGCTCACGCCTGTAATCCTAACACTCTGGGAGGCTGAGGTGGGAGGATTGCTTGAGGTCAGGAGTTCAAGACCAGCCTGAGTAAGAGTGAGACCCCATTTCTACTAAAAATAGAAAAATTAGCCAGGCGTGGTGACATTCACCTGTGGTTCCAGCTATTCAGGATGCTGAGGCAGGAGGATTGCTCGAGCCCAGTAGTTTGAGGTTGCTGTTAGCTATGATCATGCCACTGCACTCTAGCCAGGGCAACAGAGTGAGAACCCATCTCAAAAAAAAAAATCTTTAGGATAAGGTTGAGGCCTAGCTGAGAAGAAGGCTCAGAAGGAGCCAGGCTAGGGTTTGGTCAAGGAGAGGATCCTTGTGACTTAAATATGTTTGTGTTTATTGTATTTTAAGGGACAAGAGATTTCCAAAGGCAATTTCGACCACGTGATGTTTTTCTTCTACACTGAAAACACAAAAACTTACAAAGCAGAATTAAAATTTACTACCTAATATTTTACTACTTAGAACAAATATAAATACTTTGAGGCTCTTCTCATATATAATGAATATATAATGCATATATATTGTACCCAAATATCATAGTTCATATATAGTACTTTTTATAACCTACTGTGTTGCACTTAATATGTTGTAGACATTTTTCATGTCTACAAATGTACAAAACAAGCCCTTTTTAATGCTGAAAAATTTTATGTGTACTTCAAAAGCTATTTTTCAGTTACTTAATCAGTTCTGTATTGTGTTGAACATCTAGCCTATTTCAGATATTTTTCTAACATAAGCAACAGTAATGAGTCAGCTTGTGTTCACATTTTTATCCAACTATGCAACTATCTCCTTAGAGTAAATTTCTAGAAATTGCATTGGTAGGTCAAGAGTGAGCTAGGGCACATGTGTTTTGAGAAAGATTTCTCTGGACAAAAATTAGTATAGAAAGAAGTTTATTTACTTTTTCCTGGGCAGAAAAAGGGCCAACACAGAAGTGAAGGAGGTGGAGAATGTTGGCAGAGAGAATCGGATATTCAGGCTTTTTATTTAGGAGTAAAGAAGATTTATGGCTGTAGCCAAATTAACAGGGGACTGCTGCATCTGCTCAGCTCCTCCTCCTCCGTGGCAGGCTGATAACAGAAGAGGCAGGATGTCAAGGTCCAAGAGTTGGCTCCCTCGCCTTTCCTTGGAGATGGGATTATTGCAGGAGATGAGATGTGATTCTGCCCTGGAGATATGGCTGAGGCCTGAAACGTGCACCCTTGCTGTTCACCCAGGAAATTTTACGGCTGAAAAAGCAGATTCTCAGAAGCAACTTTAAAAGAAAAAGATTTACATCACTTCCGCCTGCCCAACTCTTTTCAGGAGTTATGCAAAACAGAACTCCTGTGAGGTACCTGTTAATGAGAGAACTCATAGGACTGATCGTTAACTGTTACTGGGGAAATTGTGGGATTAGACATTTTCCTGTTATTTTTGCAAGGCCGCCCTCTCAGGGTCTGCCAGGGACTGGCACATGGCGCTACAGTTTTTTTGGGGAGCTCATACCAGTGCATCAGAGCCCTGTCGTTTCACATAGCCGCCAAATGGCTTTGCTAGTCTTTCATCTTTGCCAATCCCACTGGCAATAAATGATACCTCTTTGTTAATTAGAATTTCCCTTATTAGAAATGATATTGAATGTTCGTTTCATATTTTAAGTGAGTATTTTTATCTTATTTTAGCTTGCTCATTTTTCAGTTTCGTCTTTAAAACATTGATTTGTGGGCTGGGCGTGGTGGCTCACACCTGTAATCCCAGCACCTTGGGAGGCCAAGGTGAGAGGATCGCCTGAGGCTGGGAGTTTGAGACCAGCCTGGACAACATTGCAAGACCTTGTGTCTTAAAAAACAAAAAACAAACAAACAAAAAAAATCCAACTGATTTGTGAGAAGCCTTCAAATATATACACATATACACACACACACATATATATATATGAAGGATTTTGTGTATACATACATGAAGGATTTTAACCATTTTTCTGATATTGCAAGTATTCTCCATTTTGCAATCATATTGCAAAGATTTTCTATTTGTTTTTCATTCTCGTTTATGTTCTCCTTTACACTCATAGACACTCAAATGGATCAGCATATCAGTATTTGCCTCTATAATTTTTGCATTTTGTGATTAGGATTATGAAAATCCATACCTCTCTTTTTCCCAACCTTCTGTGGCCTCTTTTTTGCAGGGGGAAGAGGGAAATGTAAGCTTTTTTGATTTTTTAGTTTATTTTTAAATTTTTAAAAAAATTTTACTTATGAGTAGAAAATAGTGTAAGCTTTTTACTGAAGTATAACATACACATAGAAATGTTCAAATCACGTGTCCAACTTATTGAATTTTCACAAAGTGGCTGGGTATAGTGGCTCACGCCTATAATCCCAGCACTGTGGGAGGCCAAGGCAGGAGAGTTGCTTGAGGCCAGGAGTTCAAGATCAGCCTGGGTGACATAGTGAGACTCTGTCTCTACAAAAAAAATTTTATAAACTAAAAAAAAACAAATTCATAAAGCGAATGCATCCCACATTCACCCAGAAATCCCTGCTGTGTGCTCTTCCTGGCCATCGGAGTTTATTGAGGTGTAAGGTCCAATGTAGGAAACAGCTTTATGATTTCCCAAATGGCAAGCCAGTTGTCTCAACACTATTTATTGAAAAATCTATCTTTATTCATGGATTAGAAATATCTGTTTGCTTATGTTTTCACAATTACTTGGCCCATTTCTAGCTCACTATTTCAGTCCATTTTTCTCTCTGGTTTTGTCACCTGTCATATTGTTTTCATTACTCTAATGAGCTATAAAGCACGTTTTCCGAACTGGCTGTTTAAAGCCCACCTCATTGCTTTTCTTTCTTAAATACGACTTAGAATCATTCAGTTGCACATACGACTTAGAATCATTCAGTTGCACTGCTGCCTCCTCTGTCTGCCCAAATCCTATTAAGATTTAAATTATTAATTGGTTAAATGTATTAGCTAACTTAGGAAAAATTGCCTTTTTTGCTTAGTGTTGTTTACCTAAGAATAAGGTTTGTTTCTCCATTTGTTCAATTTTTCTTATGTGCCTCTTGCTGGAATTTTATTGTTTTCTTCACATAGATTCTGCACGTCTTGTTTATTCCTAGGTAGTTTATGATTTTGTTATCGTGAATAGAGTATTTTCATTATAACTTGTATTTTAACATTCTGAAGTTATCTGTATTTAGAAGGCTATTGATCTTTTTTTGTCTATTGATTTTTAAACAGCTTACTGAACACATTTGGAATTGTTTCTCATTTGAGTCTCTGGAGCTTTTCGGGCTTACAGTTGTATCCCTTCTGTGATTTCAGTCTATCCCTCAATGCTAAATGCTTCCAGTCACCATTTTAATGTGTTTCGGAATCCACAGCTTACACACTATGAACTCAGCCCTGTTGTCTATCTCTTTGCTTTCTCCAGCCAAACTCCTCCAAAAGCTTCCTTCTCCTCGCCCTTCCCCCCCCCCAACCCCAACCCCTCCAGCCTGACTGCGGCCATCCCCACTCCACCAAAATGAGTCTTGCTATGGCTCCCATAGCCTAACCGCCTCTGAACCCAAAGGCCATTTGAATCCCTCCTCTCACTCACCCTCTCTCCACGTTAAGGACCACTGGCCACACGTTCCCTCCCACACCCTGCTGTTCCCTTGTGGTGGCTTCCAGCACTCACTCTCTCATGGGTTTC
>CAUYSK010085782.1:0-19435 GCA_963575035.1 Avahi laniger | reverse complement strand
TCACTTTGGATGATGGGCCTAAGTTTAGTCCAGGAAAGTGTAAGAGGTACTAGATCGTCGTCATTTCTTATGATCGAGTAATATTCCATTGTAAACATATACCAAATTTTGGTAATCCATTCATGGATTGACGGGCACTTGGGTTGTTTGCACATATAAGAATAACATCTATTGGACGTTGGGCGGGGGGAGGAGGGAGGGGGGAGGAGGTAGGAGAGGAGGGGTATATGCATGCACAAAGAGTGCAATGGGCACCACCCAAATGATGGACATATTTAAAACTCGGACTTAGGGAGGGAGGTGGGGGCAAGGGCAACATATGTAACAGAAACATCTGTACCCCCATAATATGCTGAAATAAATTAAAAAATTAAAAAAAAAAAAAAAACAGAAAGTCTAATCAGAAGGTTTGGACATTTGGTTATAACACGTCAGGGCAAAGTGAAGTCTAATGTATGCGTCCTCTGTTTACTTGGTTCCAGAATGGAGGGAGGTTGGGAAGAGCAGATGAAAGATGCAAACAAACACTTGCAGGGCATGTAAATGAGTGAAGGCAAAGAGTTTAAGAAACATTTTCCTACCAAAGGAAAACAAGAATGCAAATACAATTGAAATGGCAATTACAGGAGTCCCCCCTTATATTCAGGGGATGCATTCTAAGACTATACCAATGCGTATTTGAAACTGTGAATAGTAACAATCCCTACATACACTAATTTTTTCCTAGGCATATGTACCTATGAAAAAGTTTTATTTACAAATTAGGCACAGTAAAAGATTAACAACTATAACTAAAAAGAAATAGAGCAATTATAACAGGAAGTAAATATATATATAATAGTAAGAAAAGTTATGTGACTATGGTTTCTCTCTCTCAAATCTTGTACCGTACTCACCTTTTTTCCTGTGATGATGTGAGATGAAAAAACTGCCTATGTGATGAGATAAAATGAGGTGAATGACGTAGCATTGTGATATAAATGGAAAATTCCAGAAGTAAACAATTCATAAGTTTAAAATGAAAACCATTCTGAGAAGCATGATGAAAGCTCCTGCCATCTTGCTCAGTCCAGCCCCGGACATGCATGAATCATAACTTTGTCCAGCGTCTCCATCTGCCAAGCTCCTGCCCTTAGTCACCTGGTAGCCATCTTGGTTATCAGATAGGCTGTAAAGGTATCGCAGTGCTTGTGTTCAAATGACCCTTATTTTACCTAGTGATTGCCCGAAAACGCCATAGTAGTAGTATAATATTTTCAGGCCATGGTTGGCCACGGATAATTGAAAACTCAGAAAGTGAAACCTCCAATAAGGGGGGACTACTGTACCTCTTTTTCCTGTCAGGCAAAGAAACAGGGAATGTCTGGGACCATGGCTACCTGGAAAGCATCTGCTCAGCCCTGTCTATCACAAAGTCCCAGGTTACGCTACCTTCTGAAAGGAGGGTCCAGTTTGGATTTTGTAGAAGTTAGATATCTGGATTTTTTTGTGAAAATTCCTGATTGTGTTCTAAATATTTGCACAATTAAAAGAAAAAAACATTTTTGTCAGCAAAATAAAACGTGTGCTGCCAGTTTGGGAGAAAGAAGGGAGCAAAAACTAGAATACATTTTGTTTTAAACCAAAGAAGTTTAATTTGGAAGTGATCTGTGATATTTTTCATTAAAGTTCAAACATTTGTGAACAACTAAGTTGTTCCTAGATCATGTGTTTTGCTCACTGGTAGAGCTGAATAAAAGTATTCCAGTTCTTATCCTGTGTTCTCTTTGGTATATAAAATGCATTGGAAATAGTTAAAATGTTGGCCTTTCTCCCTCCTGAAGTTAGAAGGGTAGCACAGATGAGTGCTTTGTTATCCTCTTTGCAGTTAGGTCATGTAAATACATGCTACATGTTTTGGAAAGGTAATTTCTCAGTTATTATAAAGAATCCCAAAATATTTCTTTCCTTGGCCCAGTTATTCTATTTCAGAATCTCTCTTCTAAAACACTAACGTCAAATTAAGAAAAATAATTGTGCATGTAACTATTAATTATAATAAAAAAGCAAAAAAAAGACAGACAAATCTCTAATAATATGAATATGGTAAAAAATCTGAATAAGTGTAAAAGTGTCAATAATTCCTTATTCAGATAGCTTTCTGATTATTAAAATAATGTAAATCATTTGAAAAATACAGAAATATAGGTAAGGAATAGTGCCTTTAAGCCCAATTTCCAGATATAACAACTTTTATCAGAGCAGTTTATTACATATAATATATATATTTGATGCATTTATAGAGTATATATATATATATACAATCTGATTAAATATATTCAAGAATTAATGGGGTAATGCTATATAACATTTAAATATTTGTTACTTTTTCTCAAATATATGTTACAGAAATCTTTCATGTCAATAAATTTAAAATTCTGATTTTCAATGGTTAATATAATCTATTTATAGATACATTACTCAGTCTCAAATGATGACATATGCACTGATTCTAATTTTAAAAATTCTAATTAATAAAAGATATTATAAATAAAAAAACTTTAATAAAGATATTTTCTATTTACCAATTTATTATTTATTACGATGGTGACTGTGTATTATCGATTTACTTTTTATAAATTTGATACTTGAAAAATGCCTTTGTTTTCACATTTAAGCACTTAATGCACTTAAAATGTGCATGTTGGCACCATTTTATATGTTTGTTCATCCTAATTTAAAGTTTTATTATTCAGTATATTTTAATTTTAATTTTCCTATTTTTAATTTTTTTTAAACTAGCCATGCTCAGAATGAACCTGTGTGGTTTGTGGGCGTGGAAACGCACTGCCCGCCTTAACTGGAAGAGCTGAGGGAGGAAGCTCCCAGCATCACGTAAGTACTTTTGAACTGGTTTATACGAACTTTTATTTACTAAGGTTACTAGTAAAGGGTTATTAACCTTCTACTATATAAGCGTTGCAATTTTTTTCCGTTTTTTAATGTCTTACACCTTTTTTTATAATACATTTTATAAATAATACATTTTATAAATAAATTTTATAAATACATTTTAAATTTTGATGTAATAAAATGTGTCAACATTTTTTAATGTTTTCTAGATTTGATAAAACACTAAAATAAGCTTTTTCAGAAGCCAAAGCTACATTTCTAAAATATTGATTTATTTTTAAAAATGGTGGGCTAACATTTGACCATGCTATAGTTTATATAGCTATGTGCAGATGTACAATAAAAATAACTCAGTTTTCTACCAAGCGGTGGGCATTCAATCTGAAGGCATATAATTTACAAAAAATCAAAATGTTGCTGCGAAGTACATAATTTAAAGGTGAATTTTCATCATGTATTGGAACTAGTGTATTAATAAGCAGTAGGTAAAAAACGGCCACTTTGTTTTCTCTAATGTTCAGATTAGAAGCACTTTTAATCTGTGTCAAGTATGGCATAATAATGAATGCATTTTTTTACTTTTCTCCTATCTTCTACAACATTTTTTACCTATAAAATTGTGGATCTAAGAAGCAAAAATAATTTTTTATATATGTTCTTCTGTTTGTAATACATTATAAACTATTTAAAAATTGCACAAATAAGGACACATACAAATGTCACATGTCATCTAATGTCATGTATCTTTTAATATTTAAGAAATTACCACACACATTGTCATAATTCTCAATTGATCAGGAGAGAAAATAAATCAAAGTTATGTTTTGGGCATAAACATCATGGCCCCAAATATTGAAATTGATTAAAAAATTTGAAAATCATATAAAAATTGAATGTATTTTTTCTCAAGAAGAGAGCGATCCTGAGGGTTCAGAGAGGGGACAAGAAGATTAAAGAACATATATTTGTTTTCTTTTTCATTTAATACCACTAAGAGTCCACTGAAAAATATTAATATATTTAACTATTAATCAACAGTTTAGGAAGATAAATTTACACTTCTACCAGGACCCCATTGAGGGCATTCAACATAAAAACACTTGTATAGTTCTTTCCAACAATTAATATTTATGTTAATTTTCTCCCTGATTGAAGAAACCTAGCGACCTTCTGACTTTTAAATATCCTCCTTTTTGTTAACATATTATGCTCGTTTCAAATTATCAGTAGAATTTAGATCAATTTTAATAACACATTTTTTTCTTTCTATTTCTCTTTGCTTATAGCACTTAACTTTCTTTCTTTGACCCCTCCTGTGCATTTTTAAAAATGAAAACCCATATTCCCAAACTGAGATATTTGTTCTCTTTACCAAGATTCTTTCTGGCTTCAGGGAGAATAAATTTACAGAGACATCCTGGGACTTTGGGACTCCAACAATTCAAACTTTTACCTTGAATATCTATTCTTGACTTTTTCTTCTTTTTGAATAAACATCCCCTAAAGAGAATACTGGCTTTGTGACTTACTTTATTGAATAAATTATGCAGTGTCTCTGTCTGCAACTCATGTGAGTGATGCGAAATAAAACAGACATAGCTGTTGGACATCATTTTAGCCCCTCTATCTGATTGGCAGATCACAGGAAGGAAAAAATGTCCCATGAGTTTCTCTGTGAGGTCGTTACTAACTGATTGAGTATTCGCCTTAAATATCTGAAACCCAGGTGTGTTGTAGATTAGCACAACTTACAAGCACTGTGTGGAGATTTATTATGATAATTGTTGCTTTTATTTTTTATTTCCCTGAACTCAAAGATAATTAATGTCAGTATGTGTCCTGGTATCTGACTCTCTTAATTGGTCCTATGGTGCCTTGGGTGTTTGAAAATCCACTCACTTAAAGGCTTTTTTTTTTTTCTTTTGACTTGTTTTCCTGGAGCTGTTCATTAGTGCCTAAAATATTTGATTACATTTAATTGTGATGTCTTCAATTTTGTGCACCTGCTGCAATTTACATGAGGGGGGAAAAGGCTTGCAGAAGCAGAGAAAAAAAAGGGAGAGGGGGAATTAAATTTTAAAAGAATTCCCTTGCAGAGGGTAATTGGGGTTAAATACGGAAACAAAATAAACTTAATAGATAGTTAGATTTTTGTGACTACTATAGTTATACAAAAAAGGTTTTAAATAAAAACTGCTCTATCATATAAATCCTTAACATATATTTTTCAAATTTCTCTTCAAAAGCTTTTGGCTTTAGAGGAACATTCATATTTACTTTAAATTTAATGTATTAAAGAGCCCACTTGGAGAAGAATGAAATACTGAGAAACCCAGTTGGAAGTTTTGTTTTGTTTCGTACACATTTCTTAATGAAATGTACTACTGCTTTTTATTTCAACAAATATTGAAACATTTCATCACCAATTGCACAAGTTATTTTATTTTATTTTATTATTTCATGATTGTTGATATGGCCAACTTCCCTATTAGAGTATGAGGTTCCTTTGTAAAATATGACTTAAAGTAACATGTAAGGAACAGATTATATCCACAAAGAATTACCAGCTTCAAATAATGGTATTGAGCTGAATATCAATTCCACTGACCATACTATAATTCAACAGAGTCAGAGGAAGCAACAGGGTATCTGCTGCATTTTCAGTAGAGGAAGTAAATCGCCTTTCTATTTTTTCTGTAACGCCATCAGTTTCTTTTCCATTTAGTTTTAAGAAACAGTGAAATCTCTAAATCTGCTTCAAAACCGTGCTATTAGAAGAGAAGTAATTAAATCCTGTTGCATGGTTATTATGGCAGTGATAATGTGTTAAATATGTCAACACGATGTACCGATTTACCATGGACATTCTTATTCATGAAACATTCTCAGGACCAAGAAAGCAGAGTGGCACTCGTAATCCTCTATGGAAAGTCATCTGGCATGGGGCCAACTCAAGTTTCATCTCCTCTAAGAAAACTCTCTGATCATTCCATTTCAACTTCAAATGTCTGCCTTAGAAATTTTATTGCATTGGTGGACTAGACTATAAAATATACTGCCTGGGTCTATCCTTTCTTGTAAAATTTATTTCTGCATGTTTTATTCATGTTAGCATCATTGTCCTGAAAATTTTCCAAATTTCTTAAGCATGAGGGTGATGAATAAAATTAAACCATGTATAATATTTGTCCTTTTCAAAGTTCTTTTGCTGTTATTAGCTCAGCTGATTCTCAGAACAACTCTGTATAATTTCCACAAATGTGGAACCCAAATGTCTTTGTCTCACCCTTGTATCCCTGGGGCTTCTATTATCTTATGTATAATAGGCATGAAGAGATATGAAATCAATGAATGAATAAATCAAATAAATGAATGAATGAAGCAATGTTTCCATTTTTAAAAAAGAATTAAAAAGAGAGTTAAAGTCCACAGATTTAGTGGTTTTCCTAAGGTGACACGCTTGATCATTAAAGCAACACGAATACAAGCCCAATTCCTGGACCTTTCATTTTTAAATTCATCCCAATGGCTGTGTTCGTAAATTAGAGTAAAGACATTGGGCAGTTTGAGTCACTGATATTCTTTAAAATCTTAAATATGCTAAATTTATAGTAGATGTTCAATAAATTCTTGTTTTAATTTATTTGGAACTTAAGTCATAGCACACATTCTTAGAATCTGAAAGCTGAGCAGTGAATACACATCACGGGAGATGTACTGGGTTTGGGGAAGTGTTCAGGCTAATGACTTAACCAGAAGTCTATTTATGTGAGACGGTGGGACTGAGGGCCTTCGTGGGCTTGAAATCCTTGGAAAACCCTGGGGAATCCAGCTGAGAGAATGAGGGTGGGCAAGTCTGAGGCAAGGAAGATGGTTATCATTGGTTGTTTAGCAGATCCGTCACTCAAATTGTTCCCTTCACAACTCGTACAAGCATTTCAGTGGCCCAGGTAAAATATGTTGCTCCATCCCAGTCTCTGTGGACAACACTTAGAATTCTACATAAAACACCACTTTTATTATACAGAGATAATAATGCAAATCCAGTTGAAGGTGATTTTCTGTACCCTTTATCCCAGTTTCTGCTGTAGCACAGAAGCATGTAGGAAATTGCAAACAACATCTTTGCAGACGAAGTCAGAATCAAGAGAAGGCCACTGTGGCCTGGGCACATAAACAGATGGATGGCATGTGCTAACTCAGTAAGGAATCTCAGGACAAAGAAGCTGAGACAAAAGAAATAGGAACTGTGTTCCCCAGTATCTGTATCTCACCCCTTCCCCACATACCTAAAGTATTGTGGTGAGGGCTGAACCAAATAAATACTATGTTTTGCTTTGTTATAGGGTTAATCATCCCATCCTGTGCACCCAAGGGACCACGTGTTACACATGGCCTCTGCCTGCTGCTTCTACTACAGGCTCTGTCCTCCAGACATACTGGCCATTCAGTTTCTAGAACATGGCGTGTGCCCTTCCCCAACAAGCTTGCTCCCATTTGCAGCTTTTCCTGAGTCATGTTTAAAAGTCACCTCCTAGGGAAAGCCTCCTTAAAAATCCACCTTCTCCAAAAGCTGCCTTGGTTCAGATTCCTTTGTGATATGCTTCAGAGTGAGATAACTCTATTTCATAACATGTTCTTGTTTTGTGTCTGTACTTACCTGCATTATTCTTATTATTCTCTGTCTCTCCTAGTTTGACACAAACTCCGTAAGTATGAGGCCTGCACTTCCTTTTGCTCCCCTATGCTAGAACCACACCTGAGGGTTGACTGGATGAAGGCATGAACATATATTTATATGAGCATGGATTTATATCCCTCCAGCCCACATGCTCTTCGCTATTTAGCATGAAAGAGAAAAAACAGTTTGCTTTTACTTAAGTGGCTTGTATTATTACAGACACACACACACACACACACACACACATACACACACACACACATTCCTACTGGCTTTATTTGGCTTGGATGTGTCTACTAGTATACATAGTGATATTCATATGGGGAAGCAGAATCTACGTTAACCACAGTCATATTAAATATATAACATAATGTTGTAAAATGTTAAAAGAAACACATAGACACACATATACCTCTGCATACCTGCTTCAACACAATAATGAAAAGTCACTTTATTATTATTTTTTCTATTAGTTGAACTGCTCTTATAAAGAACAATTAGTGTGGCCTGGTACAAGACTAATACATGCAATTCTGAAAAGGGAACTTTGGGATTTGTAGGCTAGAAGCCATTGTCTCAGGGCCTGTTAGATAGGCAGAGTCTCCATGGATAGTAGCACTTGGCTGAGCCCCTGTCTTCCCCAACAGACTCTCAGCTTCATGAGGTCAGGACCCCAATTCCCTCTTGTTCACCACAGTGCCTGACACATACTAGGTTCTCATTAATGTCTGATGCTGACTCTACTATTTTTTCTGAGGAGGAGGACTGAGAGTAAATATTTTGGAAATGAAGTCACATGACAAACATGGACCAAAGGTAAAAAGTGTCCCTGGCCGACATCAGACAGGGTTAGATGACACACATCACTTTCAAGGATGAAAACAGGTGGAAGATTAGCTCCGAAGATTTTTTTGTCTTGTGCCTCCTGGATTTTGAGGCCTCAACAACTCCGAAGTCTGTGGTCCTTGTGTTTACCTTCCTTTCTCTCCTCTGCTATTGTTTTTTCTCCTTTCTCTTCTCCCTTCCTTCTTTTTCCTCATCCCCTTTTTCTCCTTCCTTCATGTTAGGCTACTATTATTTAATCAAAAATGCACTGTCCTGGTTTCTCATCTGAGCCCAGGGTGACTTGTAGTGTTGATACTCAGTCAGGAAGATGGAGACATGACAAGTGAGAGAGGGACCTGGAAAGCAGTCAATTGGCAAAGGCAATGTCCCCTAGTCTACTCAGTGGTCAGTCTCCTGTACACCAAATATGGCTTGGGACTCAGTGGGGCCTAGAAAACTGGCTCAGTGAAAGGAAACACATGTATATGTCAAAGGTTGTTTATCACAGAGTCAAATATCTGCTCTTATACTATGCCATGGGCCCAAGAAAACACTAGTCGCTAATTCCAGAAAATTCCACCAGTACAAATCAGATGTCCTTTTTCTTTATATTTTTCTTTCTCCATCCTTTGACTAGTATTTCATTTTTTACTTAATTGATATTTACTGAGGTTCATTACCTTGATTGAAAGTTGTATGACATGGTGTGTTAGAGTCTTGCTACATCAAGTATGGTGTGGGAACCAGCAGGGTTGGCACCACAAAGGAGGTTGCTAGAAATGCAGACTCCCTGGCCTCATCTCAGATCTATTGAGTCGGAGTCTGCATCTTAACAAGAACCCCCAGGTCATTTGTGTGTACATTAAAGATTTGAGAAATATTATTAGAGTGTATTGACTTGATTTTCTGGGATTAAGGATACTTAGGCTCTCTGAGTCTCAATTTATTCATCTGTAAAATGGAATTTATGATACATTTTTCTGAGGATTATTGTGAGTATGCAAAGAGATCATAGAAGCCAAAGATAACTTAGTATAGTTCCTGGAACATACTGAATCTCAGTAAATGATAAATCTACACAATAAATATAGACCTCAGTAAAATGAAGATATTTTGAAAGAATCCATAATTGCTTCTTTCAGAAGCAGAAGCAATGTAGAGAATATTATAATCTGAGAGGAAGCAAGTACCCATGCGTTGACCTCTGCTGGTATCCACTGTAAATTTTAATAACCAGCAAATATGTAGAACATTTTAGCAACAGTCATAAATGCGTAGATGGCAAGTAACACCGATTCAATGTTTTTTTCAAATATCGTCTCATTTAATTCTTCTAACAACCCTGTGAAGTATATATTACCGGAAGATAAAGAGATCTTGGATATTAGAATTTAAGTGACCTGCTCAAATGACATGCTTCATAAACAACAGAGATGCACTACAAAACAATGATTACCACTGAAAAATTGCCTGCTTGTCCATATTCCCTTCCTTGAGAACATCTGTCTACTGATGAAATGACTACTACCTAAATATGTAAATAAGACAAGTGACAGGAATGTTCTTTAATGTCAGGATAATTTCTAGTGTCTTTCTATGCAGGAAAGGGTCTCTTGTAAACACAGAAAATCTGAAGAAATCTATCAAATCCTTTGCATTACGTTCAGGATGTTATAGGCATTGCCTAGGTGGATCTTATATAAATATAATAAATTTATTCTCAAGGTCACTCATCTGAGTCTTCTTTTTGTTCTTTTGTGTTTTAATAAATGGGGAGAAGAGAATGACGAAAGCAAACTAAAAGGACATTCATTAACTTACTTTGTGCATTTTGGTTGTCCAGTTAAAAACCCAGATGTAAATGGAGTGGTGAAAATGAGAACTGCTTGGAGGGAGTATTTCTCTGAATGGCATGTAGGCTGCGGGAAGAGCTTTGTTTGTGTGCACAGAGGAGAGAAGGCGAGAGACAAGCAGTGGTCATGCTTCTTGTGTTTGGTGGCATGTGGTGAATAATTGATCATTCTTCCCTCCTGCTTGATGCAATCACTAATTCTCTCAGTGCCTCACTTCTACATGTGTCATGCTCGCGATTAGGCCAGCGGAGAATCCTGACAAACCCAGGAGGCTTCCTTCTGTCTGAGATGCCATTTGTAACCCAAATGAAAAATTAAATGGGAAAAGCAAGAAAATGCCTCTGAAGGTTTACTTATTTATTTATTTTTCTCCACCTTTACTCTATTCTGTATTGTTTGACAAGGCAGGTCACACATTCCCCAAGCAAATGCCACACTCAAGGAGCAAGCCGAAGAACAGAATGCTTGTATGGGTTCACAAACGGAGACAGAATTCCCCAGTAACTGGAGACAGCTCTGCTTCTTAAGTTTTACAGGAAACTTTCACAGTGCTTGAAAACAGTACTGATTCAACTCATTATCACATCCCCTAAGCTCCTGATAATTTTAGATTATCCCAAATGCAAAGGAATAAATAGCTTCTTATTTTAAGGAAAACAATACTTCTTAGGTGGAGGGGCTTGTTTTCAGGCTCACATTTCAACTGTCATATTATCTATCAGTAACTTGCTGAATGTAAAATTTTGAGGCAAAACAAATGGTTTTCAAATGTGGAACTTTATTTCAGAATGTAAAGTGTTTTCAGAGAGATTTCTGAGCCCTGCCTAGGAATTGGGCATTGCCCTGTCACTTTAAGGGCAATCCCTGTTATTTGGCTTTTTGCCCTCCAACGAAAAAGACAAATCCTGCACTGCCTTCTCATTAAGGAAAAAGTAACTGCAAAGACAGCATATTTCTAGAGTAAACAAATCTCCCAGAGGCTGTATTTTTGATAAGTATTTTTGCAGTGCTAGTTTGAAGGTTTAACGGTGTGTAGTGTTTCACTTTAATAGTCAGACTAGCAAGCTATAACAAATGCACTTTAAAAACTTTACACTCTGTGAGTTCTGCTTTGACAGGCCTTCCTTGGAATCAGGAGGTAATACGGCTTCTCAGTGAGCCATACTTACATTTCAAGCTGAAGAGGAAATTATTCTTGAACCACTGGATCTGTTGGTAATTCGTGGCTCAGTTTATGGTGGCCTTTTAAATTCACCCTGTCTCACTAGGTTTGCCTGGATAGAGCTCAGAGTGGAGAGATTATACAGAGGTGATGATTGCTTACAGAAGGCAACAGTCCAAATGGGGGATTCAGCTCAGAGATCTGTGCGAGCATGTGAATCAATAGTAGGCACTGATGGACCGATTTTGACCATTGCACAGTGTCTTGTATTTTACTCAGAGATGAATATTAATAACTGAAGGCATTCTAAGGAAACAACAAGAAACAAAGGTATATGAATCTTTTCCAAATAGATTCACATGCAAATTTTTTCACATGCAACTGACACCTTGACACAGTAAGATGGGTGAGTGTTCCGTATATGTAAGGATATACACACACACGCCCACATGCATATGTGCACACGTACACACATACACATACGTATATTTTCACAAAAGTTTACACAAATTTTTTAGCCCCAATTCCAAATATTGGATATAAATTTCATCCCTATTATTTTATTTGCAAAACTGAGTTGGAGTTTATGAATATGGTCTCTGGACCAGACTCCTTGAAACAAAAGCCCCATTTTATCATGACTGCTCTTGCAATATCCTCAACTTCTTTGTGCCTCGGTTTCCACATTTGTCAAGGGGGATAATAGTACCTTCTTTAACGTAGTGAGAATCTGGTAATACAAGTAGATGACTTTGTATAGGAAGCACATCCTAGTAATAGTTGTAATAATATTACCCTATTATAAGAAAAATAGTTTCTAGCAATGCAAGAAATATATATGGAAAAGATTTAAGTGTTACCAAGTGTGTGTGAGTTGAGATTTTTCTGGTTGCAAATATTTAAAATTTATTATCACTGGCTAAGCATATTCAAGGATCAAAATGCACGCGATACATCTTGATAGCTAAGAGTCAAATGCAGAGCCAGGAAAGCCTAGAATTGGGAAATGAACCATTAGCCATCAAGACTGCTGCTCTCTGGCATCACATAGGTTCTTGGCTCATGTGTGTCCATCTGGCAGACTGCCTTCCTCTGATTTTCTCTGCACACAGTATCCACACAGCTTCTGGTAATATGTGTCCTTGGTTCCAGCCACATGCAGACTGATTAGATGGAGACAGAGGCTGATTATCCAGCTTGAACTAAGAGTCCACTCCTGACTCATTCAGCTACACCAAAAGATTCAGGCACTTAGAGCTCCATCCTTGTGAGTAGATGCTGAAGTTTTCAGAGCCAGGGAACACTGAGAGCTGGCCAGATAGTTCAAAGAATATTAAAGACAATGATTATAAAATTTGACCACGTAAAAGAGTTAAACAATAATATGGTCTTACAAAATAAAGTTTTCTGTTCATTGAATGTCATGAAATTCTTTTTTTCTTTCCTACTACTAGTGGTTGAAATATTTCTTAAATGTGTTAGACCACGTATACCTTGGAAAGTACATTGCAGAAAACCTAATTTATTTTTCCCATGATTCATGAGCAGCCTCAGGGCTAAAAATTGGTTCACCAGAGATCAGAATTAATCTTGACTGATCCTAGTCACATTGAGGAAAAACATTTTATTCACTTATGATATAATTCTTTTGTTGTTGCTATTGTTATCGCTATTAAATTCTTTATCCTTCAACTGCAGCCCAAGAAGAAAAAGAAAACAATGCTGATTAATTGAGTTTTCCAGTTAATCAGTGGTTCTCTCTATTTAGACTCTCAGTGGGTTTTCTGAGGAGATTTACAAGGAAGTCTTGTTGAGTGTGATATAACTTAATAAGCATGATGCAGAGAGCTTTCTAAAGAGAAGTATTCCATGGGGAGTTTCTCAAAATACCATCGGCTATAGATGGTACTCAGACATTCATGGATTAAAATGCTGCCTTTGTGTGATAAGAAAACTTAAATTCAGAGAAGAATTGAAGGACCCGTGGTAAATGTATTTCTTCCTTAAAATGTAGAGGCATATAGGGACGAATGCAGTATCGAGGGTCTGAAATATGTCTGTGGTCCCGGAATCTAGGTTCCTTGTACTGCCAAGTCATAAAGTGATGCATATGTAGCTGATAAAATTCTGTAATTTTCTCAGTCATACTATAATACTAAAAGTTTATATTTTCAGAAAACACTTAGATATATCTTACTAAAATCCTTTTATTTCAGTTGCCAATCATATATCACTTTAATTTTATCATTATTGATTATTATCTGTTAGGAAGGAGCAAAATAAAATTAAGCATTATTGTAGGAAGGAAATGAAGTATTTTAAGCACATAAAAATGGGAAATGGGTAAAGAATCTGAACTAATAAAAGTATTTTCACAATTTTTGCTAAAGGTGACATAAGTAGATTTATGAAGTTCATTCATTCTGTTTGTATGTAGGGAAGTTACTTTTAAAAATCATATGGATTTAGACATGGATTATTAAACAATAAATGTTATTGAATTTGAAGTGCAAGCATTATGTACTATGATTGTAGGCAGTGGAGAAAATGGGGAGTATGGAACAATAAGGTGCCACAATTCCTGGCTTAAAAGAATTTATGACATTACTGTAAAATGATGAATTAGAAAACATAAACAATTAAAGGACAAGATAATGTAATAAAGTACTAAATCATGTAGGTGCAAGAGAGATCACCCTTCTTTGGTCTTAGGCATAGCCCTCCCTGGTGAAAGGTACAAGAAGTATTGCTGTACTGGATTATAACAGTGTCTATTTACAATTTCAAAACTGTGAAATTAATGAAGAGTTTTACCAGTGGTTATTTACTTCTGGCAAGGAGCAATATAGCCAAAAATGTTGAAAATTCACTAAGAAGTGTTATTTGTACAGCAAAAAAAAAAAAAAAAAAAGGACTTTATTATTCTCATTTAGTCTGGACAGGAAAAAAAATAAGGACACTATAGATAGATAACTTGGTAGTGACTATCTTATAATTTGAAAAAGTTCTTCACTCAAGTTTTCAAAATATATTTTTTTGAAATAAGATTTGTTCTCCTAGAGAATTGAAAGTCAGCAGTTGAAATTTAAAGAAAACAGAATAAAGCCTTCTTGCCTTTGGAAAAGAAATAGAGAAAGTGAATCACTGGCAGGATTAGAGCAGTTTTATAAATCAGTGAAGATCAAAACATAGATGCACCTGGCCCATGGTAAAAAATACAAAGCTACCTCACTTTTCAGGATTAGTGTTCACTTTGATCTTAATGTTTCTACAGATCACAATATCTGGTAAAGTGATAATTGACAATTAGAGGGAAAAATTAAAAGTTATACAGAATATTTCCTGACATTCAACATAACTGTGAATGTGCCCAGAATTTAAATTGAAGAAATACGAACACTGCTGGGTAAATCATGTGTTTCCTATTTTGCACATAACAGTGGTCAATAACTCAGGGGAGGTGGACCCTGCAGACTTACAGATAAACCCAGATTGTCCGGAGGTTTGAGAATTGAATGAAAAATAATACTAGAAAAATCAATGTTAAAATTTTAGGATTTAACAAATGAATGGCATACATTTTAAAGGTTCAATTTTGCCCCATTTGCTTTAATAGTGAGAGACTTAAAAGAACGCTTCCTACAAAGAATTTTCTCTGAAAAAAAAAAATTTCTACTGAAATTCAAAATCATCAACAAACCAACAAGTCTGATCTTACTCTTTTGTTCTGGAATCGTTTTTTTTTTTGTTGTGGTTCAGGAATCTTTAATGTGAGGTAGTGCATACACTGAGAGGGGTAGAGTAAAAAGGAAGAGATAGGGTTCTCTCTCTGGATTTTTTAACCGGTTCAACAAATAGTGCTAGAGGTCAGAATGCTTAGAATACAAACTTCCTCTGTGCCTTCTTCCTGTTTCCCTATTAGCGAATGTATGAATATTCAACATAGATATATATGTTCATTTAGGGGTGCAGTAGGAACTTGCTACTGAGTAACACTTGTTAGAGTCCTCATATTTACGAGATACAAAAAAACCCCACAAAAGTTGTCATAAGATGTAAATATCCGTTAGTAAACTGACTATAAAATTAGCATCCACTCAAACATCCTTTCTCACACAAGGGATGTAAGAGTCAATGAAAAAGAATACTACAGGTATAAAAAAAGGGGCAAAGAATCCTAAGTGATTCCACAAATGTGTTGAAGGTGGACATGTCTCAAATACAATTTTAATGTTTATGGGACAAGCTTATTTTGGAAGTTGATGCCTAATGTGTATGAATTTTGGAGGCTGTTTGGGTTGGTATTCTTGTTCTACCATGTACTAACTCTGATGCTTTGGATAGGAAACTTATTCTCTTTGTTCTTCAGTTTTTGATCTGTAAAATGGGAAAATGACAGTTCCTATTAAATAGTGATGTTGTGAGGGTGAAGTAAGATAACGCGTGTAAGACACTTAAAAGAGGATCAGATGCATAATGATTATTTGATAAATGTTAGAGAAATGCAAATAATGATGAGAAAATAAAGTTTTGCTTGAAGAAAGAAATTGATAAGGATGTGCTTAGAAAACTGATGAAGCTCTTGAATATTTTTAGAGCTGTGAGTCTTATTATGCTCTTGCTGCAAAAGACAAATGAAAAGTAGATAAAATAATATATTTCTTTAATTCAATTTGGTAAAAAGGTGTACAGTAAAAATAACACTTCTTTACCCATCGTCTAAGAATTATTTATAATCTGTTTGTAAATATATAAAAGTATTTTCGCCATCCTTGATTTTACTTTTTTAATTTAAAGTCCCAATCAAACTTATTTTCACTAAGACATTTCAGTGTTAAGTAGATGCATTTTAACTGGGTTATTTTCTGTTACTTTTTATACTTAAATAGAGAAATTCTTTTATATGTATACAAACATACATGTGCTGTATGGCACAATGGATTCAGTGTGTATACGTAACCAATGAAAGTGCAAACAGAAGTAATTAGAAATAGAAATAAAATTATCTATTTCTTCAAAAAATAAGACAATTAAAGTTTGCAATAAAAATATTTATAAATATTTCAGCTGAGAAGTTATGCATTATTAATACAAATGTCTGGGCTCAGCTGGGCATTTAGAGGACCTCACAACCCCCCCATACCACACAGACAGACACATGTAATTAAAATAGAAGGTCTTTATAAAATAACTAGTGGTTATCTTTTACAAATGGTTATTGATTCATGAAAATACAAATCTTTCTTTTATTGAAGCAAAAATAAATAATTAAATAAGCCTTTTTGTCATAATACATAAGATTTGAAGAGAACGGCTCTCACAACAGAGTTTTCCAATGGACAGAAAAGGAATGAATAGCAAGCAACTTGAGCTCTTGATCAAATCATTTTCTATCTTTGGATGAGTAATTAAACCTTACATCCCTGAAATCCAATGTCCTTATTTTAAAGACATATCTTTTAAATATATCATTAATGGCTGCAACACAAAAACTTGCCAAGGTGTTAGATTAACACTACCAGAAATCAGAGAACCCTTACATGGATTAAAATTCAAATGTAGAATTAATTATGACTTGACCTGACAGATTTAGCAAAATAATGAACCTATTAGAAAGTTACCAGTTAGAAAATAGAGGGTTTGAAAAGTTTGTAAAATTAACTATGTTCAAAAATGTTTAATTAACTTTTTATAAGCAAACTTGAAATGATTTCTCTCTTAACTTGATGTCTATGTTGTATACAATACATGCAAGATGGTGTGGATAATATAATTACTTAATTGTTGCATACTATGAAATAATTCAAGGTGCATACATTTCTCCTCTGCCTTTCATGTAATTTTTAGGAGCATTGATATTTATAAAGATCTTTTTTTCCTCAATCATATGTTTTCTGGTGACAGGAGATTTTAGGTGAAGATTTGAATTTTTTCAAATCAAATATTTAGAGTGAATTTTCATAGTTTAGGTTCTCATATCAAATAGTCAGATAGACATCACAAACATAGAGTACACTGCCACTAAGTGTGGTCATTTATAGGATGAATCATGTCCAAATGATCAGAAACACTAAAAACTGCAGTATTTTTTATTTATGATTACAAAAAATGCAGCATACTCATCTTTCTTCCAGATTTTTCTCAATGCTGATATTGAACTTTGATTCTCTTCTTAAAATTCATACTCGTGATTTTTGATTTTGAGAAAATGAAAATTATTTTACAAAAATTATGTCTTTTTTCCTAATGCAAAAATATATTTCAAGTCATCTTTGATATAGTTGTTTTTAGTACCCCCATTTGAGGATTTTAAATGTCAAAATACACAATTGCAAATGATATCTCTGGATTTGTATAAAGATTATTACATACATGTATTAATACTATTACATGAAGTGTTGAAATGGATGTCTTTTCTATGTCACTGTGTTGAAGTGTGATTTTGAGATATTAAAGAAATTTTGTTAAACATGAATGGAAAAATTTGAATGTCAATAATTTTAACTTGTCATAAGTAGAAATTTGATAATATATTTCTTTTGATACCAATACTTTGTGCATATCAAACAATTTTCTTTTCTGCCTTTTATATAGAATTGTAGTCAATTTTTATCTGTTGTCACTATATCCTAGAACCTTGTTATATGAACATATTATTTCTATCGGTTGTTTTGTTGATACTGAAGGGTTTTTACACACATGGTCATGTTGTCTGTGAATAATTTTGCTTTTTTTCTTGTTATTTATAACTTTTATTTATTTTTCTTTCATTATTGCACTAGCTAAGGCCACTAACAAAATGTTGAACAGAAATGATATAAGAAACCCTTGACTTGTTCATTATCTTATGTGAAAAGCATTTAATGTTATACAATTAAGCACAGTGTTAATTGTAAGTTTTTTTATAAATACCCTTCTCAGTTTGTAGAAGTCATCTTCTATTCCTAATTAGCAAAAATATTTATCAAAAAGTGGTATTAACATATGTCAGATGTTTTTTCTGCATCTATGGAGATGACTTTAGTATTTTCCTATTTTATTTTGTTACCATGGTGTCTTACATTGATTGAATTTCATATGTTAACTGACATTTCTTTCTTTAAATAATGCATCAGTGAATGATGCATTATTATTTTATGAATGTATGTGATATATGTCCTCATCTATTTGCTAGATATATTTGACAAAATTTTATTAAATACTTTTGTATCTGTGTTCATAAGTGACATTTGTCGCTACTTTTTTGGTACTGTTTTTGTTGGTTTTCCCAACATATATTACCATTATAAAATTAATTGAGATGCAATCCATATTATTCTACTTTATGATAGAATTTGTGTAGAATTGGTATTATTTTTTTCCCTTAAATATGTCATGAAATTAACCAGGAAAGTCATCTGGACCTGGAATTTCTCTCGTGAGAAGAATTATAATTACCAATTCTATTACTTTACTTAGTTTCCATTATTTCTCTACTAACATCCTTATTTGTATACTTCGCACTATGTTTGTGATTCCTTTAAATCCTTTAACATACTATAATAGCTATTTTAAGGTTCTTTTTCACTAATTCCATCATTGTTATCATTTCTGGGTCTGCTTCTTTGGATTGATTTTTTTTCTAGTATGGGCTTCATTTTTCTGCCTCTTACAATTTTGGATCAAAAGCTATCTTGTTACTTGCTTGGCTTTTGTTATAACGGAGGTTTGACTGTTTTTTTTTTTTTTTTTTTTGAGACAGAGTCTCACTGTGTTGCCCTGGCTAGAGTGAGTGCCGTGGCGTCAGCCTAGCTCACAGCAACCTCAAACTCCTGGGCTCAAGGGATCCTCCTGCCTCAGCCTCCCAAGTAGCTGGGACTACAGGCATGCGCCACGATGCCTGGCTAATTTTTTCTATATATTTTTAGCTGTCCAATTAATTTCTTTCTATTTTTGGTAGAGACGGGGTCTCGCTCTTGCTCAGGCTGATCTCGAACTCCTGAGCTCAAACAATCCGCCCGCCTCGGCCTCCCAGAGTGCTAG
>CAUYSK010085779.1:0-55093 GCA_963575035.1 Avahi laniger | reverse complement strand
GTCCCAGCTACTTGGGAGGCTGAGACAGTAGGATTGCTTGAGTCCAGGAGTTTGAGGTTGCTGTGAGCTAGGCTGACGCCACGGCACTCGCTCCAGGCAAGAGAGTGAGACTCTGTCTCAAAAAAAAAAAAAAAAAAAATTAAGCTGTTCTGTGCACTGGATAGGAATGGCTAAATTCCCCTTCAAGGCAAGATAAATGAGAAATCACATTACTGGACAGTTGCTTCGTAAGTACAGAACTGATGAGAGGGGGTTCAGTGATTCAGATCCTTATGCTGTCAGGCCTTGTTCAACTGCTATTCTGTCTTCACGGTGCCATCTCCCTGTCAGGTAGCCTGTGCCCATTTGAATCACAGAGGGCTTCCTGGCAGCTTCCTGGTTGGGTTTGGAACCAGCACTGCCATCATTTGGTTCTCTAACTATCCTTTATATGTAATTTTTTAGCTGACAGACTTCTTCTTCACATCCTTCTGATATACATATTATTTTTTAATTTTCTATTTATTTGTTTATTTATTTTTTAACAGGCTCTCGCTTTGTTCCCCAGGCTGGAGTGTAGTGGCGCAATCATAGCTCAATGGAACAATCCTGGGCTCAAATGATCCTGCTGCCTTGGCCTCCCAAGTAGCTAAGACGATGGGTGCATGCCACCACACCTGGCTAATTTATTTATTTTATTTTTTTTTATTTTTTATTTTTTTGAGACAGAGTTTCACTGTGTTGCCCAGGCTAGAGTGCCCTGGTGTCAGCCTAGTTCAAAGCAACCTCAAACTCCTGGGCTCAAGCAATCCTTCTGCTTCAGCCTCCCGAGTAGCTGGGACTACAAGCATGTGCCACCATGGCTGGCTAATTTTTTCTATGTATTTTTAGTTGTCTGATTGTCTGATTAATTTCTTTCTATTTTTAGTAGAGATGGGGTTTTGCTCTTGCTCAGGCTGGTCTTGAACTCCTGAGCTCAAACAATCCACCTGCCTCGGCCTCCCAGAGTGCTAGGATTACAGGCATGAGCCACCGTGCCCGTTTTTATTTTTATTTTTATTTTTTGCAGAGCCAGGATCTCTCTATGTTGCCCAGGCTTTTCTTGAACTCCTGAGCTCAAGTGATCTTCCTGAGTAGGCCTCCCAAAGTGCTGGGATTACAGTCATGAGACACCATGCCCAGCTTATTTTTTATTTCAAATTTTATTATTCATCAAATAAAACATGTATATTATTTTATAAATCTAATAATATAATAGTATAATATTTAAACTGAAAAACAACAGTTCCCTGCTAAATTTTCCCACTTCCCTATGCTTCTTATTCTCTGGCAGCAGCTACTTTCAAATCTTTTATTGTTGATTTTGCTAGTTACCCCCACATTTTTAACAGATATGCTTGAATTGCTATATCTTAATTTTTCTATTTTAGACAGTATCTTATGTTTTCTATGGAAGGCAACCATTGAGCACTTACATTACACCATTCCCCTTCAGTTTGAGTCCTCCCCTTCTTTTTTTACAGTATGGTTATATATTTATATTTAGTTACTATTTACTGTGACGATGTAAATATTCATCACAGAGCTACAAAATATACCATGATTACATTTACTTCCTTGCGTCCTCTCTGGAACGCACATTTTTCCACCCATCCCCGTCTTTGAATGAAGAAGGCATATGAAACCATAATTGCCATGCCTTCACCACACCTAACAAAATTAACAATTCATTAATATCATCTAATACCCAGCCCACATTCAAATTTCCGACTGTCTCAAAGATATCTTTTTACGGTTGGTTAGTTTGAATAAGGACCTAAGTAAGGTCCATAAATTGCATTTGATTGTTATATCCCCTAATTTTCTTTTATTCTATGATATTTCCCTACCATCTATTTATGACGTTGATTTTTTTGAGAAAGTGGATGTAGAATGCCACATGTTCTAGATTTGGCTGATGGCTTCCTCATTGTGTTTTCTTAACTTGTTCTTCTAGATCTCCTGTTTCCTGTAAACTGGTGGTTATAGCTAGAAGTTTGATTAGATTAGGATTTAGGTGGGCTTTTTTGTTTTGTGTGTGTGGCGGCGGGGGATTGGCAAAAATACTCTATTGGTGGTGCTAGTACTTCTTATTTTATTTGTTACGTAGCAGTAATATCTGAGTGTAACACCTTTGATGGTGATTAAATGGATCAGTGGGCTCAGGTGGTGGCAGCTTGATCTTCCCATGACCAAGATCTCTGTCAGCTTTTCACCTACTGGTTTTAGCATCCATTGATGATCATCGCCTAGGTCCATTATCTGATGGAGCACATTTTCTGTCCTTTTGTTGTATGATTCTATCCTGAGCCAGTGAGTGCTGGAACTCTAGAAGGCCATTTATTTTCCTCAGTTCCAAGTCTGTGTTCGAGTCAGGTGCTTCTCTGTGACCCCCATGTACTATCTAATAACTGACTAAATTTATATGAAAGTAAGATTATTATAGTTGTATTGATTAAAAAAAATTTTTTTTTGAGCCTCAAGTTGAGCTTTGCTATTGGCTTTGAAAACATAAATGGCAAAGTAGAAACCTTTCTTTTCAGTCATGTTGGAAAGTAACTGGCAGAGAAAATGGAATTCTTTTTTTTTAAAAAAAAATAGTGGAACAAATAAGGTTCCTCTGCTTTGGTTTATAATGCCTCCTTTCTCCAGGGTAGGAAAGCCTGAAGTCTAACAGGGTCTCTTCTGCCTATGGGGGAATTGTAGGGAATCTTCCAGGACAGGCACTGATGACGCAGTCTTTTGAGGACTTTTTAGTTGTTGTTTTGTTTTAGTTTTTACTCCCCTGGTTTGCTAAGAAGTCTTTCATAAAGATTTTTCCTAAACTCTGTTTCATATGAATTAGGGCCTTTCCTTTCCTCTGTAATGGGGCCTGTTACCCTTTGATGTGTTTTAGCAGAATTTAGCTTCTAAATACAGCTCGAAACTAAATCTCCATACACACACATCCTTGAACTCTCTTAGCTGACCGGTTTTTTGTTTGTTTGTATATTTTTTACTGTAAGAACCTGTCCTGTGAGAACCAACTTCAGTGGCAGGAGATTGTAGAGACACCTTGCTTCTCCTTCCTGAAAGGTTGGGCCATGCAGGTGTAAGAGGAGGATGAAGAGGGAAAGGGGGTCCTCCCCAGGGTCTCTCAGCTGATGGCCTGTTTCCATACTTTCGAAGAGCTCCTTTTAGAGACAGATGAATCCCTGGTATAAATGCCTGGTCTGTTATTGTAGAAAGAGACAGGTTGGTCACCTTGTTTGTGACTTCTACTATTCCAGAGTTTAAGGTCCTCCTCTGAAATACTCTGCAGATCTAAATTCTTATAATTTTGGGGCATCTCCTGCCATTTGGAGTGACCTTCCACATAACTCTCAATGTCCAAATTCTGTCCTTCTTTCAAGGTCCAGATCAAATGGCACCTTCCCTGAGTCCCCCAGTGAGAAGTCATCTCTTCCCGTCTCCTAGGCTCCTCTAAATCTCTCTTTTCACCTCTCCTAGGACAAGAACTGTTTGCTCCCTTTCATTATAGTTCATTCACATACTCATTTTACTTCTTTTTTTTTTAACAGAAAATGTCGTATTTTGCTTTGCTTTAATCATAATTAGTATTTAATAAATATTAACATTCTGATTGTAATAAATAAATTACTTGAGTAATTTTGTTTTGTCATATATTTGGCTTATATTTCAACTGTGCTTCAAATATTTATAATGGAGTATGTCAGTCATATATACAGCCAGATTTTTTTATCTCAGAAGAGGAAGGAAAATAATGTATAGGGGGATTAATATGGAACTATAGTCAGAAGAAGTAGATTGAAAACCCATTTCCACCACTTCAGAGTCACTGCTTTAGAGCAATTGGTATGTTACGAGGGGCCTTTTCTGACACAAACACAAAGCTTTGTGGCAAAAGTCAACAGTAAACTTATTAAGGATATAGTTGGTCAAAAGAGGGAAGAGAAGAAAGGACTATAGATTTAAGAGTAAGTAGATAGTACAAGGATGGAGCCTTGGGCTCTCAAAGCCCTTCAAAGTGGTACTATGGTACTGGCTGAGGAAAGGAGTTCTGGGAGGGGATCTGACTTCAGCTGCACTGGGACAAATGAGGGTACAAAGCCCATGGGGTACTCAGGACAGAGAAAATGTGGTGGGTGTTGGGGAGGTTACTCTTTAACCTCCTCGCAATCTTACCTTGAACCTGCCCAGACCCAGATATGGCTTTCTCCCACTTCTTACTTCCCCTGTTCTTGGGAGCCCCTTGGCTGAATTAATGAAGGGAACCATTTCTAATAAACCATAATCAGCACTTACAGTGAACCTCATATTGTAGCAGATGACCACCCTCAGAGACAGTAAGTTCTAATGTTATTAGTAGACGAGACCTACGTAGAGAAAAAAGTGAAGCCAAGATCCAGTTCCACTGGACATCACAACTTAAAAGCAGCTTATTTCAGAATGCCATTAAGACCCAGCTTTAAAGGGTTATTCCTTTACCAACAGTCTGCCTCTCTCTGGGAAGTGAATTCCCCTTCAGGATCAAGGAATATGAAGACCATGAGGTATGGAGTCAGACCTGGCTTTGAGTCCATTTATATGCTGTAGACTTTAGGCAAGTCACTTTCTCTCTGATGTGGCAAGAGATGTAATATATACCTTATTGCCAGTGATAAGGAGGTTCATATGAGAATTTTATATTCATATATGTGTGTGTATTTTATATAGATGGATAGATACCTCCTTCATTATTCTAAAGCAAAGTAAAGAATTATTCCCCATTACCGTGTTATTTCAAAGGCACATCTTGCCACAGGTGAGAATCAGAGCCATGTTGTGTTTTGATGGATCTTCTGACTACCAGTGTAAGCAATTTCCTATACCTCTTGGCACCTTGCTTTTATCTCCTGTGAAATGGGCAAGAATACTAGTTGTTCTAGAGAAGAAACTTATCTGGAGAAAAAAATGTATAAGGTAGACACAGGGTCAGTTAGTTACCATTATGCTATTTCCAATACTTTCATTTCTTCCAGCGGGATTTAGAATGCCAGACAATAGTTTTCCTGGAGCCATGCTCGAAATGGTAAAGTAGTTGAAAGAAGTGATTCTGAAGTCACATTGATGTTGCTGCTTGCTACAGGCTAGGCAAGTCACTTAATACCTTAATCCTTAAAGTGGAGGAATAATGTAAGCTAGCCCATAGAGTTGTGATGAGGATTAAAGGAGATATGTAAATAAGGCACTGAGCTGGTGTTTGGTATCCAGTGGGTCCTCAGTAAATGTTAGTTTTCTTCCCCTAAACTATATATTGCTCTTCAATTTTCACCCACAGCAAATAGCATTTATTAAAAATTCCAAATAAAACATGGGACGAGTGCTTTAACTTTAAATAAAGGGATGCTAAGGGAAGATCAAGCTTGGAGTAGAGGGCTGAAGGAGCCAGTAGTGTTTGTTTGTTTGTTTGTTTGTTTTATAATAAACAATAGTGGCTTCTCATCTCCTCCTGAGCCTGCTAAGTCACTGTTCCAGCCCTGTGGCCCCATGATCTCTGGCTATGTCTATGGAATACAGCAAACCCCACAAGAAACCAGCACTAATAAATGGCAGAGCATTTTGAGGGATTTTTGTTTGCGTTCCTGTGCTTGCTCTCCTGGTGAGATAGGAAACCTTTAATAAGACTTTTCCTAAATGATGTTGCATGTGAAATGGAGATTTTTTTCCCCCTCTGTTCTCCTAACAAATGATCATTTCATGAGGTTTCTTTTCATTTTTCTTCTTTCCTGCTTCTCAGTACATTCCACAAAGAGCTTATTCCTCTGCTGGTTACTGATTGATGGTTCTACTCTGTGTGCCCTTTAATTTTGCAATAAACCAACAAGGAGTTGAGACCACAAACTTAAAGAGAATTGACTTATTTGACTGGATTCAGTAGAGCAACAGGCAGATTTAGTCATTTCAGCGTGGTCCTGGGGAGGGCAGGAGGAGTCCATGAGAAGGAACATTGTGTTGTCAACAACCAAGCAGAAAAGAGCTTGCCTGTCCTCTGATTCCAAAGCAGCTGGGCATCTGTACTCAGTAGTGATCCTTTTCCAGGCCTTGATAGGAGCAGGAAGTCCACAAGACTTGCTTATGGCTCCCGGATTCTGAATTCACTGAGACTTTAGCTATGTAGAAATGGATATTCACTGCTCACAGGTTGTATCCCTTTTTTCAAAGGGATCGTGGTGCACCTTGAAGGATTGCAGGAACAGCCATAAACCCTCCTCAGTTACCAACTGTTAAACAGCCTGGACTCTTGACTTCAAAGATCAAGGACAAACCGCTGCCCCTACCACCTCTGTCCCAGCTGTGTCTTCACCATAAGGCCAGGGGCTCCATTGGATGCAGAAGCACTAATATACTTCATGAATTGATTTCCAAATATATTAAGAATTAATTTTTTCTTATTTAGCACTACCATTGCACGGAGTAACCATTCCGAAAAGTAAATATGAACATCATTTCAAGTAGGAAAACAAGAACAAATTTCTTAAATGATTCAAATGGATCATAAGTAAACTAAAGATAGCCTCTGTAGAGTGTTTAAAAACATAGATACTATTATCATTTACACTTAAGGATTGTTCCAGACCTAGTGCTCTCTGTGTGTTGAAGTGAAGCTGGGACGACAAATGCTCAAATGGAATTTGTCCCAGCTGTGAACTCTATTACAGATCCCAATGTTGTTTGTGGCTCTACCACACTTAACCAGCTAACTGCCTGTTCTTACTCTGTTCGTATGTGGCAGGCTTTCTTCTGAAACTCTCATCATCACATTTTAGCAGAAGTGAAAATATTAGCAGAGTGGTTAGTGGCCAAGACTGAAATAGAATCCGGGAGTATGTGTCTTTCCCTCGCCATACCTACTGGAGCATGGTTCCTCCCAGCCCGAAGACTCAATGGTTCCAACTCTACCAAATAGAATTCTAACAGTTGACTGGTTTCTTCTTGTTGCTGCAAATTTGTTTTATATATACTTAAATAAATTCTTTATATGTGATTTCATATACTTAAATTCTTTATATGTGATTTTGTGTTGAACAAAACATGTGACTTGGTCAGTCTGATATCAGCAAATGCCTTGCTCTGAAGAAATTAATCCAAAAATAGTCATGAGGCCATGAATTTTCACGTTGAGAAATTTTTATGTGGTAGGACCAGTGTAGGCTAGAGAACCTGGCAGACATGGTGAGAGTCTGACTCTCCCATGTGCTAGCTATTCGATCTCAGAAAAATTTCTCAATTTCTCTGAATCTGTTTCCTCATCTTCAAAACTAGGACAATAATGTTTACCTCACTGAGTTGTGAGGATGAAATGAGCCAATGTATCAAGCAGCTGGTACAGGGTCTGATACAGGGGAAGTGCTCAATGAATATTAATTTCCTCTCTTCTCCCTTTACTCCTTCATAATGAGGTCAGGGATGCATGAATACATACAATCTCCATACAGTCTCATGAAATTTGCACTGTAGGTTGAGGGAGAAGAGTTACATACATGGCATAATTAGAGAAAAATTCTTGTACTAAATTACTTGGTACTAATTCTAAAGTAATATTAAGAACTGAGAGATCAGTTGGGGCTAGATTAGTTAGGAAAGATTTCGTGGAAGAGTTGGGATTTGAATTGGCCTCTGAAAGATAGAAACTTAAAGAAGTGTAGAGGAGGCTATTTCAGACTGGGACATTTGTGGTGGGAATAAGAGACAAAGTGGGTAAACCATGAGAATTATAGAGATTAGAATGAGAATGTCAAAAAACTCAATTTTCCCACTGGAAGCAGATTGAATAATGAATAAAAAGGTAATATTTGTTAGGCACCTATTAGTTAGCTTTTTATGCTAACTCATTTATCCTCAAATAGATGTGATTGCTGTATCAATTCTACAGTTGAAGAAAGTGAGGCATGGAGAGATTAAATGATCTACCTGAGTAGGTGTGGCATAGGTAATCTATAGCTAGTAGGTGGTGGAGCTGTGATGGAAGCCCAGGGATCTGACTCCAGAGCGCATCCTCCCAGCACACGACAGCTGCTTCTATTAGTTCTGAGCTCTTCTCGCTCTGCAGTGAGGATCAGCAAAGACCATTCTGTGAACGTACTCTGAAAAGCGTAAAGTGTCATACTCATGTAAAATGGTCTTGTTATTCTTGTTAATGACATCAGATGAGAAATGACAAGTAGCTACCTGAAAGTGAGGAAGAAAAAATACAGGCTATCACCCACATGCAGTTATATTGGGCAAGTTTAGCCAATGTGCAGAACACATGCCTCACCATCCCCTCTAGTAACTCTGAGGCCTGACACAGCCTCACATTTCCTCTTGGGACAATGTTCCAGGTGGCCATTTCCAAGCCACCAGAGTGAGTGTCAGGGACTAAAAACCTGTTTGTCATCTGGCATTAGGGCTTGCGCCTCAAGTATGATCTGCTCTTGGCCAGGACATCTGTTTTAATGGGCTCATAGCATATGATTGGAAGTTTGCTTATTAGTGACCATGATGGAAGATCTCCAATCCAAAGACATCGCTGTGGAAGGAAGCCTGCTCCTCACCATGTAAATATTTAGCTATTTTAATGTATTTGTTTTGGACCTACTCTTCTTATGTCTCTCCTGTGTTGGCTCTGTTTAATTGTAGGTTATTATTGTTTGTCTATATTGATGTCATTTATTTAAGTATGGACAGCATTGCTTCAACTCTCCCTGCCACACACACTTTTAAAACTAACACTTTACACAATATCCCTTCCTTGAGGACATTAAATAAATAATTTTTGTTCAAGAGCATATCTGATGAGGCTGCGGACTTGGAAATTTGTTCTTTCCGACCTTTTGACCTCCTTTTGAACAGATAGTGAGTGACCTTTGCTCCCATTTTATGCTATAGATTCACTCTGGGGATAGAATTGGCTGCATCTGCCCAGTCTCTGAGTTTGGACAGCCTTGGGTGGTTAGGATGCCATTTGTGCTGGTGGCATAGAGATACAAGGAGTCAGACGACAGTTGGCTCATCCTCCACCGGAGGTTTCTCAGTGTCTGGGTGAGACCAGAGGCTCCCCAGAGCTTCAGCTCCTCTCTGCCATAAGCCACCATAACTGTAGCTGGGGCTGGAGGGTATCAACATTGGTGTTTATCAGGTTGGACTCCCCCACAAGCCATATTTTCAGACCCCCAGGGAGCACGTGACTCAACAGAACTGTTTCCTTGGTCTCAAATGAATCTAAGAAGGGGAAATCAGTTAGTACCAGCCGTCTGTAATGGGCTGATAACCAAGCTGTGTCTTTCTAGTCCTCCTTGCAAATCATAGGGAGGGGAATCCCCAGAGCCCAGGCTACACATGAATAGAAAGCACCATCAAGTAACAAAAACACCTAAAAAGGTCAGCAGAAACTCAGGGAGCTGTTGGAAATTCACCTCTCCTGCCTTTCTGTGGAGCTCAGTGGGCAGTGGTGAGGAAGTGGGTGAGGACAACCAAACGAACTTCACACAAAAGCAAATTGGCCACAGAAAACATACAGTGCAGCTGAAGCCTGGTAGGATAGTTTGTTCCACATCCACATGAACCTTGGAGGCATCTGACAATTGGCCTCGTTCTTCCAGGCCCTGGTTGGCGGGAGACTTTCTTGGCCACGTGCTAACTGCAAAATTCCTCATAGTGAATACACCGTTGGAAGCCCCTGTGGCTACACTGTGGCAGTTCAACAATGGCATATGTTATTTCCTGCAGTAGGCCCAAGATCGCTGATAGGATGCCATGGGGTTTGGGCTATTCGTGGCCTCCTTACAACTGTCCGCCTCATCCGAGACCCGAAACCAGCACAGGCCCATTGGACAAGTGGAACAGCATGCTGGCAGCTCTCCACATCTGTGTCTACGGCATGGTAGCTGCTGGTCCAGTTGCCACTGCATCCCCCTGTGTGTGCCCCAACCCCCCCCCCAGGAGAAGCAGGTCAAAGAGAAAGCTGCCTTATGGTACACGCAGTTATCTCGTGTGTTTATTTTGGCCAAATGGCAGACACAATTCTATCTCAGTTCATATCCTCTGGACTCAGTGGTCGAGGCAATGGCTGCAATAATGTCGAAGCACTGCTGTTATCAGTCCCCTCTGTGATTGAGTGAGTGTGCGTTTGCACAAAGCTGAGGAGATTCTTTTCACTTCCTCTATCTGCATTTCCTTAGACTGAGCCACTGTCTTCTTTAGGGGCCCTCCTACTGGGCAGAGTGTTTCTCTAGCTTTGGCTATGAATTTCGCAGTGAAATCTACAGAAAAGATTTTTCCTCAGGGTTGGTAATAAGAAGTATGGATTTTATAAAGATTGAAAATATTCTCACCATAAGCACAAATTATGTCAAGTTGTCTACCTCATTTGTTTTTCCTCCTCTCTCCCTCAGCCACTGACAGTTGGTTCTGTGTAGAATAGATTTCTTAAGGTTGCAGATGGTGAGAATCAGTGACAATGGTGGAATTTCGAGTACAGCACTAACACTAATGTGAGTTGAAACATTTTTTCTTAGCAGCTGCTACATTAACAGTCATAATACGTTCATTCTCTTCATATCTTTTGTGGACTCACCACTGTTAGGTACAGAAGGGTTAGGAGCATTTCTCAGAACTACACAACAGGTTAGTGACAGAGCCAGAAAAAAAGGCTGCCCCACTCCCACATCGGGTTTTTTTCAAGCCAAATTGAAGTTTGCTCCTTTTAGTACAAGTATTTCAAAAGGAAAATCCCCTATAGCCTTTCAGATTTTCCCAGAAAACAATTGTCATGCGGTCCTTCAAGATAGAAGTAGCAGGCTAGAATATTAAAACCTTATCCGTGTTTTATCCTAGAACTGACAGTGGATTTCTCTGAGCTGAAGCTAAAAAAAAAAAAAAAAAATGTTTTCCATCGTGGAATCATTTATAATTTTCCAGAGCTTGGCAAAACTAAGCTAGTGAATAGTAAAACCAGATTTGTTTTTGTGACACTCAAACTCCAGAATATTTTATTTGATTTTTCCTCACAGCAAATATTGGATATCTCTTGCCAACCTAGAAGTAGACGGGAAGGGGATGGGATGGGCAGAGGCATGAGTCTGGGAGTGTGGCCTCCAGACCTGCTTTGGGGGCACCTACCTGCTGTTCTCACTTTTTCCCCTCCGCCTTCGCCCTCTGTGCTTCCTCCATCTCTCTCTTTCCTATCTCCCTCTGGCCCCCAGCTCCTAGTACAGCAGACAGGTTGGGGCAGACACTGTCATGGTTCAGGAGCAAGAGGACAGTATGAGGAAAACCACTCCAGGGCCTTTCTCTCAAGCCTTGGTGATGAAAGAACTCAATGGACCTGAACGGTTTCTCACAGGAAAATTCCAGCCTCTGTCTCCTTAAAAGCAAGGCATTCAGGAACCCTTAACAGAGACCAAGATTAAAACTTGGAATTTCTGACTCGTTTGGATAGAAAGGCTAGGTCACTGTCATATGTGGCAATTAGGATCATTTCAGACACCAGAAGTAACATTTTAAAAACTGTGCCTTAAGCAGATAGACCATTTTTAGTGCAGAAAGAAAAAAGATTAACTATGCCCTCAGACCTGATGAAAGGCAGAGCCTAGTTGCTTTGAAAGTGCTAGATTTAGCACCAGGCGGTTGGTGAATAGAGTCAGCCACCCACATTCTCTTCTTGCTGCTCTTTCTTTAGCTGTTCAGGATATCCAGGGGCTGCCTGTTTACTTGGGAGCTGCACATATCAGGACAATTACTGCACCTAGCCATCCTGGCCCAGTTAAAGTGATTTTGAAACTTCTTTGGTGCTCTGTATTAGATTGTGGCCGGTTTCTGCCAGGGAGTAGGCAGGAGGTCTTCCTCCTGCAGGTGTTTTTATGGGTATAGAAATGCCCCTGAGAGGCCTGAGGTTGCTTCATGATTCCTCTAGCCTCGCCTACCCCTTGAATTCTGTTGCATATAGACATGAGTTCCCTGAAGAGATTTGATTTCCAAACTTCCCTGGAAATGATAAGCCACATGTAGCAGGGGCCCCTGAAAACCACCAAAAAGATTGACAGAATTCATGTAAGATTGTCTCATCTACTTGACTCATAGAAGCTGCAGCTATTTGCCTACTTGATTTATGGTTATTTATTAGTGTCAGATTAGAGGCAATTTTTGAACCCCTACCTTTTACCAAGTATACTAGAGTCACCTGCCTGAGTGATTCTAGTTTACTTGGTGGAAGGACTCTTGTCACAAGACTGGGTTTGTTACAATGTAGCATTGTGATCATCTTTCAGTGTATTTCTGGACATGAGTTCCCTTTGTTCATTACTTTTATTTATTTTTATTTATTTATTTTTTTGAGACAGAGTCTCACTCTTTTTGCCTGGGCTAGAGTGCCGTGGCGTCAGCCTAGCTCACAGCAACCTCAAACTTCTGGGCTCAAGCGATCCTTCTGCCTCAGCCTCCCAAGTAGCTGGGACTACAGGCGTGCGCCACCATGCCCGGCTAATTTTTTCTATGTATTTTTAGTTGTCCGATTAATTTCTTTGTATTTTTAGTAGAGACGGGGTCTCGCTCTTGCTCAGGCTGGTTTCGAACTCCTGAGCTCAAACAATCCGCCCGCCTAAGCCTCCCAGAGTGCTAGGATTACAGGCGTGAGCCACCGCGCCCGGCCTGTTCATTACTTTTAGATTGAATTCTCTAGACCAGGACATTAAGACCTGGAGAAGGCACCTGTCAGTGGGTCTGGGATAATAGTTGCTCTGTCCTCTACTCTGCCCCATGTTGCCTTAGCAAGGAGAGTAGGCAGGGAGGCCTGCATGGCCCTCTTCTCATCTGTACTAGTGATCTCAGGCAGATGACTCTAGTTCACTTGGTGCAAGGTGGGGATTACAAAATTTGCCTGTCACTTGCCCCTACAGAAAGCTAAATGATGGCATCTGCCATATTCTTGGGTCTTTAAAAAAATCTGACTTATAAATACTGAGTTATTGTTTTACCAATCATGAATATCTCTTCTGCTGACCAAACACAGCCAGATATCACATTCTAAACTATTCTATCCCTGGTTGACTACAAACTCCTTCAGGCCTAGCAATTCTCTGTTCTAATTTCTCCAGGGCTGTCCCATTTTCCCTCTGTGCACTGTATTACATACTCATGGTAGGCCCCAGCGTACAAAATGGCTACTCATGGAAGCCTCTACAAAGATACTTCTAATCCTTTGGTGTAGTGTGTAACAGACTAGATATAGATATATATAGTGGCCCCTTAAGGCAGAATGTATTCTGGACCAGGAGCAGTAAGCTTGAGTAGGGTGTGGTGTAGCCAGGTGTAGTCTGGTCACAGCATAGCTGAAGAAAGATGGGTCAGGTGAAGGCAGATGGTCTGCACTGGACACATAGGCTTGCAGAGAGTCAGGCTCAATTTGTGCAGTCCCCTGACCCTTACGGCTAATGACCAGCTCATTCTCTTTCTACTCTATTATCTCAAGGTATTGGCTGTCTTACACTAGTTTTTTAATACTTAATGGAAATGAGTCATATATTTTTATTTGTATATGTGTTGGTTTTCATTCCCAGGATTCTCTGCCTTCTGACCAAAACTACATTGATTTTCTAGCCATCTGCCTTACCAGTTCATCTCATTTTTAACTGGTTCCTGTCCTTCCTTCTCTTTTCTCCAGCTTAACAGTCCTGTTCTCTGTGAAAGCAGGACCTATGTTTATGAATCTATACCCTGAATTTCCTTCTTTTTTAGAGATCTTAATTGTTGCCTTAAGCTGAGCGTAGGTATTGGACCACAGTACACAGAAGGGTTGAATAGGACACATTTAGAGAAGCTAGATAATGTGAGGGAAAACTGGGAATTCTGGGGCATGGTTTTTGAAGAGAGAAATTCCCCCATTTTGTCTTGGGGAGGAGTATTAAAAATTGGACTCAAGGTCTATGTAACATTATATAAGGGACCCTTTGTATTACAGTGTACCTCTTTAAGCATCCTATAGCCAAGAAGGCAATGCAAGGAAGATTTGGGAGTAAGTGGTCTCTCCATATATAAAGTTGAGTGGAGACAGTAGTTGTTTTTTACAATTTACAGGGCTTCTTGTTCCCCCCAGTGGGTGGATACTGTTCTTCCTGAAAAGTAAGCTTTAACCTGGATTCTACTCCTGGCTTCAGATGTAACCATGCGATTAAAAAAATATGTATCTTTCCTTTTGTCCGAGGGTCCCATTCTGGCCTTTGGATTGTAGTTGGTGGTAATGATGGTATGTTGTATGTTTTCAGTAAGGTATACTTTTAGGGAAATGGCAAAAATAGCAGATGTACTTTCAGTTAAAATTTTATTGCTTTTGAACATATAAATAGCAAATATTTGTTCTTCGTCTCCAGTGGGCTATGTGCTGTACAAAAAGAAATCAGGCATGGGTTTTCTATGTAAATAAGCAAGGTACAAATCAGCAAAGGATCACTAATGATGATGGGAGTAACATTTACCGTAGGCCGGGTACTGTGCTAAGGACTTTGTATGCATTATCCAGTTTAATCCTCGAAACCCTGTGAGTTAAGTATTGTCATACCCAGAGAGATTATGAAACTTGCCCAATGTCACACAGCTAGTATATGGTAGAGCCCAAGATCTGAACTCAGGTCTGACTCCAAAGCCCTTGTCCTTACCATTGTGCAAGTTGCTCTTGCACAAATTTAGTACTCAGCATCAGAAGCTTCAATCTTCCCGATGGAGCAAAGCAGCAGGAAAGCCCCTCTGAAGTGCCTGTCAGAATTCATTTTTGGAAACCAGATAGTATTAAGACTCTTTTCATAACTTGTATTTTATAAGTTATTTTATGAGTATAGTTTTCAAGCGTCCTGGTTGCCTCAGAAGAAAACATATCTATAAGCTTCTGCCCAAGTCGTGATTATTTATAATTGATACTTTTGGAAATATTTTCATTCTGTCATTTTGCTGAACACGAATTTAGAAGACCACAACAATTCAGTAAGATGACGTGATTAGCGATCCCCTGAGCTTGGTTGCTATGTATCCTATCAGTGATTTGCTTTCAAGACTTATAATAAAAAGGGAGAAGATTATGGACAAAACTAGTTAAGAGCTTGTTCATTTGCCATCGGGGAGTGAAAATGTTTTCTTCCCCATCTACTCATACATCGGAAGTGGAAACGAGGGTGGGTATCTTTTGAAGTACGTCTGTGGTTTGGTTTTAGGTTCTGCAGGTTATCATTTCATTAGTTCTGTACAATAAAACCATCATCTCAATATAAATTTCCATTGTAGAACCAGTGAAACAATATTAAAATTGAGAAAGAGTGGTCTAAATATTTTAGTCAATGCCTTATTTAATTTAATAAGCTTCTAGAGAAGACATACAGTGCCTTTACCTCTTGATTTTCCCCATATGTATGGTGACATGCTTTGCATGGTAGGTGTTCAGTAATTTTTTTTTTTCTTATTTCTCTTACCGTATCATTGGAGTTCTAGTCATTTTCACCAGGCCATCATTTAGAAGAATCACATAAAAATTAGAGCTAACATATTTAGATCTTTCAGAAGTTTCATAATTATTTTTTACTAGGACAGAGATTATTGGCTGATTCATCGCTAGACAAAACACATAGTATTTTCAGAGAAATGTCAGTATCTTACTGGCCTTGCTTTAAATAATGACTAACCTTTTCTTACTAAGATTTTTACACAAATTCTTTGCAATTAAATAAAATTTTGGAAGGACTAAAATTGGTGGAAATGATTAAGTACCAAAGTATATCCTAGTGTAGAAAATTGTGATTTAGTGTTCTATTATTAGAACCCATTATCTGAAGCATGTGACATATACTAATTTATTAAGCTATATGTCATCATAACAATAATAACAATAACAACAATGGCTTCCATTTGTTGAATATTTACTATGTACCAGGCACTATGTTAAATACCTTTTTTACCACATTTAATTCTCATAACAATTCTAAAAAGATAGATGTTATTTTACTTATGAATAAATGAAGCCCAAAGGTACACAGTGTCACAGTCAGAATGTGAACCTGGTCTTATGTGAACTCCAAAGCTACCCTATAGTATAAGGAGAGAAATGCACATAAGTCCTTATTCATACTCTTGTATATGAACAGTTTCTTAAAAGAGCAGGCTACGTGACCATTTCCATCCATTTTAATTGGAGACATATCTTATGTGATTCTTATCAGTCCAGATGAAAAGTAGCAGTACAAAAAGAATATGAGGGATAAGATTAGCAAATACTGAGTGGAATCCTGCAATATCCAATCATCGCTGCAGAGTAACTGGAGACTCATGAGCCCAGTGGACACTCAAAGAACTTAAAAGGTTGTCTTTGCTAATAGAGTACTTCGTTTCTTTACCTGACCTTACCATCCTTCTCTTCTCCCAGCCCTCAATTAAGCTGCCATTGGTACAGGATTTATAATGTGTCACTGGTCCATTCAAGAGACAGTGGCAGAGGTGTGGCTGAAAAGCTGGATAATAAAAAATGGAAACGATTTCCATTTCTGTTCAAATCAGGGTGGCAACAAAACCGTAGCTGGCTCTTGGTTCAGACCAACACAGTCTGACTAGATGCATATTTCAAGCACTGAATTGTACACCAAATGCCTGTGCCCTTTTCAGAGGGGACGTTTCCTCTGAGTACCCAAGATGCTCGCAGGTTCTACCCACGATGGGAACACCCAAACCTCAGAAAATGATTGTGGTGTTAACCATGTTATAATTTTCCAGAAGTTAATCGTATTTATTCATCCTTTAAGTTTCTAAACAATAAGGTAGATTTTATGAATGAGAATTGTTTAGGAAAAGAATGGTTTCTTTACTGTACTAAATGTGAAAATATTGTGTGGACCATGTAAATTAGGTAGTTTTAGAGGCCTTTCCAGAAATTTAAAATGTTATGAACCTTATTTTGTATAGGTAGGATGTTAATTTGTGTTTTAAATTCTTAGTGAGACTTTGGACTTTTGTTAGAATTTAACTAATTTAAAAGAAGAATGTTATTTCTTTAGAGATGAATCTTATTCCTGTTTTATACATTTGTAAATAAAACTCTGACTTTTGAGTTAATAAGTAAAGAAGCCACAGATATCCAAATTTTAAGTTATTACTTTTATTTAGTACCAGCAATATCTTAGGTTTTGGATATAATTTTAAAAATTAAAGTCTGATAAATTGTGTATGTGTGCATCTTAATTGTGGTTAGCTTTCTATTATTTAGCTAATATGGTAACACCTCTCAGTCCCAATTTACTCAGCATTTAGAAAGAATTGATTAATGTTTTAAGCTCTCAAAAAAAGTCAGCCTGTTTCCTCGATTTTCTGGGTTTTGAATGACCGATAGGCCTTGCCAGATATTCTGGCCTAAAGATAAAGTTGGTGAAAGTCAGAGCTTGGGTTTTCCTACCTATGTATTTATCAGTCTTCTCCTAAAACCACAGTCTGCCTTTTGATAGCTCTAATAATTAATTTGGTCTTCTCTCTTTCTCTTCTCCCCTCCTGCTCCCTTGGCCCTGTCTGTTCACAGGTTATCTTGACGAATCAAATTACAACCCATCTGAGTGGAGCCCTGGCTTCTCAGGCAGACCTGGTGTCTCCAGCTGATGATTTGTCCCTGTCTGAAGGTAAGAGATCTATCCTAGAGAGGCTGAAACTTGACACTGACATACAGCTCCACTGCCTCTCTGCCTCCCGTTGAGAGCTGGGAGACATGGCTAATAGGCCCTGGCCAGTGAACCCAGCTGGAGCCTGGTGATTTAGGCTTGGCCGCCTTTACCAGCATCTGATCTCTTATATCTGGAGAGTCTTTTGCCCTGTCTTTATAAATGAGTTCCATCTGAAGACTTGTCAATCCTCTGTGGATTGTTTCATGTCCTTAGTATGAGGGCTGGTGAACTGCTAAATGACTTTGTTTTTGAGACTGATGCTCAAAGGTTGGCTTTACCAGTGGTTCCATAGCAATTTAGCTCTTTCTTTGTGTGGAGTTCCTTGGGACTGACTAAAAGTGGACCCCAGTTTCATGTGCTGGAGAAATGGCATTCCTGATCAGCTTTACAGAAAGATTGAGAAAAAATCTCCACATTGGTAAATCTGCAAAATTTTCTCCACCATCCCCTGCTAGCAAAGGTCAGGCTGGCTATGGTTTCGATGGCAATAAGCTTTATGCAGCTGGGGGAATTACACCAGCAAACCAGAGCGTGGTTTCTAGTTTTATTGAAAGTTCTTACTTGACATTTCTGACTTCTTCTCATTGTAGTCTAATTGCTTTCAGGCAGAATGCTGGGGGCCTGGGTAGACATGCATAGCTCTTCCAGGCCTCTCTTCCCTTTCCACTTTCTAAAAATTGTTCATAATGGAATATAGGGGACTTTTAGGCCTAGCACAGCTCCTAACTGACTGCCCAGGCAGTCTTCTGAGGATCAGCCCTGGTTTTTGGTCTCAGAAACTGCAAGAACCACACTTCTGCTTCTTGGTGGTGTCTTTCAGTGTGAAAACGAATGACATTTATTAAAATGCTTTGTGTACCCTCTTTCTACATTCAGTGATGTGTTATCATCCCCCCCCATCAACTGGGCTGAAAACTGGAATCATCTAGAATTCCTCCCTCCTCAAATTTCATTCATCATCAAGTCTGTTTAGTTCTTTCCACATACATCTTTCCTCTGTCCCTCTTTTTTGTAATTTGTGTTGTGATCAGCTGACTTATTAACTCCCCACTGGATTATTTTAATAAAATCCAGAATGGCCTTCCCAACTCTAGCCTCTGCCATTTCCATTCTGCCATTGCTAAGTTACACTTCCTAAGCCCTACTTCTTTCTACTGTGTCACTCTCCTACTCAGAAATCTGGGAATTGTTTTTTCTGAGAATGGGCTAAATCAGTAAGCTGATTTAAAATTATTCAGGGATTCGTTAGCTTGAAATCAGCCAGGGTGAAAGTATTTACACCATGGAAATTAGTGAATGCTAAAAATCAAAAAAAAAAATTTTGGGGGGGGGTTGACCAGTTTCCAGAACACCACTAGATAGAGTTAATGGCTCTTAACCCTTCAGAGTCTGTCCTTTCTTTCCTATTCAACCTTGGTTTCTGCCAGTACCTTATGTGATGCTCCCGTACCACATGTGCCTATCTTCTGCCTGTCGCTCCTCACTCTCGGCTCCATGCCTCTGCAGAGACAGCTCACCCTGTCTAGAATAGTGTTTTTCTTTTTCACTTCTACTGCTTCTTCTCTTCCCAAATCCACTCCTTCAAGGGTTATTTAAAGACTACCTCTTCCACAAAACTTCCTTGTCTCGTTCTTTCTCTCCTCGGAGTCCTTTCTACCCGCTCAGCTATACAAAGAAAAAGTCTAGAAAAATCAATTCAACCTTTCATGTTTTTCTGACTAAATTGGCAGATTTTTAAGGATACAGACTATGTCATATTCTCCTTGTATCCATGTTGTGCCCCAGTGACTAGCAGAGTTCTAGACACATAGTGGGCAGTAAACAAGTGCTGAACGAGTATCATAGTAAATACGTCAGAAGAACAGTGACCATGAGAATCACATAAAGAACCCATGAACATCATTAAAACTTGTTATGATTATTACACACATGGGGTGGGAGAAGGGGAATAAAGCAGCCTGATGGGTCTATGAACACTATTTGGATGATGGGCACACCTATAGCCAGGACTCAAGCACTACAAAAATGATCCATCAGGGGGAGGGGGGAGGCGGGGACAGGTATATGCATACACAAAGAGTGCAACGCGCACCACCTGAAGAATGGACATATTTGAAACTCGGACTTAGGGGGAGAGGAGGGGCAAGGGCAACATCTGTAACCTAAACATCTGTACCCCCATAATATGCTGAAATAAAAAAAGAAAGAAAGAAAGAAAAGATCCATCTATATAACCTAAAATATTTGTACCTCCTTAATATTTTGAAATAAAAAAATTATTACACACACATACACACAAACACACACACTAAGTTAGCTCTGAGGAGACAGAAGAGAGTATCTTGCTTCCTTGTTTGAAAACCAGTAAGTAATAATACTTTTCTTTGCCTTGGCTTCCTGGTATATCTTAAGCAAAGATGAGGAACAAAACACATACAAAAGAAATTGCTTTGGTGCTCTAGTGTAACTACTATAAGAAAATGGTAAAGTTGTGTTCATAGCAAAAGGAGAGTTGCCAGCTTATGCTTAGACAACTTTGCCTTATTATGAAATCCAAAGGAGAATGAAAACAATTGGTTTTTCTAGATCTTTTTCTTGTATAGCTGAGCAGGTAAAGAGGCTATAGAAATCTTTTTCCTAAAGTCTATAAGGAAGCTTCTTACCAGTAAATTAAAATGGAAAAATTTCTTAGAAATTTTTACCTATTCAAATTTATACCTATTCGAATACATTGCAATGGTTGTTAAGTTGTTATGATTAATATATATACATATATTTATCATATATACATGTGTTGCTTTATTGTTGTTTTAAACATTTGTTATATCAGCTTTGCCATTGTGTTATTAACTGTATCTTAGGCAGGTCTTTTGATCACTTTAGTCTCAGTTTTTTCTTCTATTAAATGACAGATTGGATGAATAGAAGATTTCTGAAGTCTTTTCCAGCTCCAACATAGAAGATTATGGTGAAGGGGGGTGGGGTCTGAAGATCTGGAGCATTTACCATTGGTGGGGTTTTAATTCTGACTTACAGAGTGGGAAGAATGACCGTGAGCTGATGTTGCCCTAAGGTTAAACTTAGTAAAAAGGATCTTTAGAAATCTTAGCACTGGTACTTTGGTATACCTGTTACAGAGATGTGTGCAGGCTGGGCTTGGTGGCTCACGCCTGTAATCCTAGCACTCTAGGAGGCTGAGACAGGAGGATTGCTTGAGCTCAGGAGTTCAAGACTAGCCTGAGGAAGAGTGAGACCCCGTCTCTACTAAATATAGAAAAATTAGCGGTGCATCATGGCAAGCACCTGTAGTTCCAGGTACCTGGGAGGCTGAGACAAGGGGATCATTTGAGCCAGGAGCTGAGGTTGCAGTGAACTACCATGATGCTAATGCACTCTACTCAGGGCAACAGAGTGAGACTGTCTCCAAAAAGGAAAAAGAAAGAGATGTGTACAAACCACTGAGGGTGAAAACACATTGGGCACACTGGGATGGGGGTGATTTTGTAACTTTGGTCAATTTGCATAAGTCCTGAAAGTTCCATTCTCCCAAATGAATGGGATAGTTTGTGAAGGGCAGGCTGCAAATTGGCACTGCACATATGAGGTATTATTTTAACTAAATAGGGAAAATTTAAGGCACAAAGGTCTGGAGCAGGAGCAATGTTGGGAAAGTCCTTGGCCTTTGGGGTCCACTTCTCCCTTCTTTGGTTTTCCTACCTGGGAGCTGTATAACTCAATAGTGGAATGAAACCTCAATGAAAGGAATTATACCATGATCTTAAGCAGTGAACGTGGGTCTACTTAATCCAAGCAACAACCCAGCCACAAATTTAATAAGGGGTGGGGAGTGGTGGGGAGCTGCAACAGAAAAACAAAGAACTCTCAACTTTACAAACACTGGGAGGGCAACAGCTGGTAAGCCGAGATTAAAGGAGCGTGAGAGAGCACCTCCCATCTCCTGACTTCTCCTCCCCCATAGACATCCCTGCAGCCAGCCAGGGCTCTCATTTACAGCCCTGTGCAGATGACCTTGTTCCAGTTAAGATAGGGGCGCTTTTGATCTCAGCAGGGGGATGCTCTGGGCCTGCAGCTGGCAGATATTAATAGTACAGGATCTGTTGGAGTGGAAGAGATCTCTCAGTTGGGCCAGGTCACTCATATTCCCTCTTCTGCGTCAGAGCAGAAGGGACTTCATTTCCCTGAATCAGCTCCTGCTGGGTACTCCTCTTAGGTCAACTCAGATCATTTTATCACTGGCTGCTCTTGGTCGCTTGTTCTCACCCTACAACTATTTTCAAGGGGGTACTGTTTAAGCAGTGACCTCTGCTCTGCAGTTGAAATCTATTACAGGACAGAGTAGACCTTGGGCCTAACCCATCCCAGTGTGTTTCTCTCCCTCACTGGTTTGCACACATTTCTGATTGTGTATATATTTGTGTGGCAGAGAGATCAAAAGACAGACAGACAAGACCAGAAGTGTACACAGAGGGAGAAAGAGAGAGCATTACAGGGAGGAGAAGTTGTTATAGGTGTACCAAAGTATCAATGCTAAGATTGCTGAAGATCCTTTTTATTAAGTTTAATCTAGGGCAACATCAGCTCACAGTTACTCCATAAATCAGAATTAAAACACCATCAGTAGGTAAATGCTCCTGATCTTCAGACCCTCCTCCCCATGATCTTACATGTTAGAGCTGGAAAAGACTTCAGCAATCTTCCATTCATCCAACCTGTCATTTAACAGATGATACAGGGGCAGAAATAAGTATTTGTGGTTCTATATTCTATATTGTTCTAGACCAGGCACTGTGAGTCAGAGTATTTTCTTCTTCAGTTTTTGTTTTGTGGACAGAAACTCAGTATGTAAACTGCTATAGAGGTCAGTGATTGGTTACTGCGACTGTTCTGTGGCCAAGAACGTTTCTTAGCCCTTGCTAATTCTTCCTTATGGTCACTGAAGATACTAAGGACTGTTGGACCTCAGTCATAGGGAGCATCTCTTTTCTACTGATTGCATAGTGATCAGCAGAGAAAGGATCTAATAGTCCCACTGGCCTAAGATGCCATGTCCTATTCTGAAGTCACCTGGGATTTGAGCAGAAGAACTGGCTGAGTCCTCACTTAGTGGGGCACAGTTGGTAGATGAGATTGACAGACAGTGACAGTGAGCCCTGTGTGAGAATGAGGCTCTACTCAACCTAGACCATTGGCTTGCTTTCTTCTGATGATTTAACAGAGTAGCAGTTACTTCAGTGTGGTTACATGGTCCACTTCAGGAGTCCCAGATGGCTTTAAGGAAAAGAAGACATTATTAGGCTGCCATCCTGGCATTCCCAGTATCTGGCATGTTAGTATCCTTTTATCTGCATTAATTGTTTTTGATTGATCATAGCACATGGAAACTAAAAATTTAAAGTGCATGGATGGGTTGAGGAAAGAACACAAGAAAAAAAAGCAGTACTTACTAGAACCAAGAGTGGTTTCCAGTTTTAGTGTTGGAAGCCATTCTATTCTGATTGGAGTCAGGGGAATTGATGACTGATTTCATGTGTGAGAGAAAGTATTTCGAGATTCATACTCCCTAGCAAGCCATCCTTGCAAAAAGCTGGAGTCCATTTTAAAGATTATATGCAAGTTCGTGGCTTGTGTTCTCTTTTAAAATTCAGCAAGCACGAGCAGCTCAGAATGGTTGGGGCAAATCAGGGACTCATGGTTGTGAAAGAAGCAGACTTCAAAGCGTGGTATGAATTTTCGAGTTTTATTTCCACTCTTGCTTTCCAGCTGGATCTGCTCTGGGTTTACTGCAGGATGTTTGAAAATGTGGCTCCCTGCTAATCTCAGACAGTTGCTATGATCAATGGTTTCTTTCATTTCCGATAAAAAACACTGGTGTTTCTGCTTAAATTGTGTGTACTTTCAGCTTTATTATTATAGTTGTGATTTATTGTCCTGCATTACCCAAATTTGTAGTCTATTAACCACAGTTTTTAGGGTGGGTTGGTGAAGGTAGCAGAACCTTCTCCATTGTTTAGCTCCAGGGCCCTTCACAGCCCAAACTCAAATGGAATGCTCGTTGGTTTGTGTAGGACCATGTACAAATGGGCATGGGTGGAGCAGTTTTAAAAATCCACTCTTCAGGGGTATGGTGCAGGTTGGCTGTAATTAGTGCTTTGAAAACATATGGTATCACCATGTGACTACAAGGTTAATGTTAACAACTATCATCAACATTGTTAACATTAGCATTTCCATGGTATTTTTAAATGTCTTAAAATGATAAATTTCTTAATCCACCTCAAGCAACTGAAGCATGAAGAAGAGAAGGAAATTGCTCAAAGGCCACGCAGTAAGTGAGAGGTAATGTGCCGGGAACAGAAGCCACAGCCCCTCCCATGAAATCTTAGATTTGAACACTGCTGCCTCTTAGGAGTGAGTTTTGGATAAAAACGTGTAAGTGTCCTGGTGACCTTTCGGTTTTTGATTCCAAAGCCACAGACATATATCAACACATAGGACTTCACATGCGTCTATTCACAAGGGCACACACGCCTGCCCTGTTCTACTCTCCCTGGTATTCAAGAATCCATGGCACTTGACTGGGCATATATGACTTCCAGCAGCTGTTTAGATGTCATGAAAAGCCTAATTTATAGAAAAAGATTAAAAGCACCAAAAAATGTGTGATGTTTGGCTAAAGAAAGCCTAAATATTATGTGAGGCAGGGAGGCTAGAGTTGAGAGGAGATGGGCACAACCTACAAATGTCAGAAAAGCTATAAATATCAAAAGGGAGAGGAACTTGTGGAGGATTTTCAGCAGGGAGGCCAGGGGGCAATATTACCACGGCTGAGAGATCAAAAGGAGAAAGGGAACATGAAAGTCAACCGCCAGGAAGTGCTTCTTGGTCAGGAGCTCTGCTTTGCTGGTGCTAGTTCAACAAAGGGAGACACGTTAGAAACACAAGACGCATTACAATCAAGTTTGACCACAGCCAGAGAGTTTTCTTTGGGGAGCAGTCCTTGAGATGGTTCGTGTGAGAGCTGGGCTAGATGTTTTGAGATATTTTCCCCTCACCTTCAGACCTCTTTACCATCTAGGATTTACTATCTAACTTCCCAGATCTACACTGTTCCTGTAAAGGTCTCAGTGTCAGGAAGGGTGAGAACACCAAAGCAACTTTGTCAGTTGCCTCAGCTAGAGACATGACAGGGCCAAAAGCCCACAAAATGGGATGCCAAGAGGTGACATGATCCTGAGGCCTTCAGGTTGGAAGGATTCTCCAAGAAGAGATCCTTGTTTGCCATCATTGCAGAAAATTCTATCCCAATAGAGAATTCTGTCTATTCTAGGTCAGAGATTGTAAAGAAGGAAAGAATGGCTGTTTTTTAGGAGTGATGCCCATGGCATAATTTAGTTGGTATTGTAATGTGGCATGAAATACTTTCAGAATTCATTTGTGATATTTACTTGAATTTGGGGAAGGATTATAACAAGGTCTGGCAAGGTGGTCTGGCCTCAATATGATCCAGCTGAGCAGCGAAGTCCATCCATTTCAAAGCCACATGCTTAATCAAAGAAAATGGATTGTCTCCCCAGAGAGAGTAGGACTGTCCTTTGATCAAAATTATGGAGTGATTGTGTTTGTCCTCCAGAACCATTATTTCAGTGATTCTCAAACTTTAGCATGCATCAGAATCACCTGGAGGGCTTATTACACACATTTCTGGGCTCCTGCTCCCAGAATTTCATTTGAAATCTTTAAAGGTAAAGCCCAGAAAACAAATAGTGAAAAGTGGTTGCCAGAGCCCAAGGGGTGGATCCAAGGCCCAGCCAGGAAGAACCTCCTTGCTCTTTTGGGGACCAAACTAGAACCCAGGGAAACAGCTTACCCTTTGACTGGATAGTACAAAATTAAGATAAACCAACAGAAAATCCTGTCTTAGGGTCATTAGAATGTAAGTTCTTGAGGGTAGGGATTTTTGTCTCTTTTGCTCACTGCTGGGTCCCCAGAGCCTAGAATAATATTAATAGTTATAGTCTGGCAATAATAGTTAATAAATATGTGACAAATGAACAAGGAACCTGTAACTACAAGAATTATTTAAAGTTTTAGACCTGTGTTCACTTAAAAGAAGCATGAAACTGCCATTGTAATTTTTCTTACCAACACATCATGTATGCTCAAAAACACAGCTTTGGCTGTGTCCTTGCACTAACTGTCTGTGATAAATGGCACTAGGCAGTACAGAGAAGGTGTTAGGAAGGAAAGAACAGAAGCCTATATCTCAGCTTTTGAAGGAGCGGTCTTCCACATTCACACAAGGGTGGTGACGGAAGTAGTTTAGTCTGATACACAATAAGGACGTTTATTAGGTACCTACTTTCTACTGAGTCATGTGCTAGGAAGGTGCTGGGGATACACAGAGAAACCTACAGTCCCTGCTCTTTGGAAGGCTGACAGTCAAGTGGTGGGGGAGGGTGGTGGACAAGTAAACTAAGTGTGCTTGCCATGATGGCGCTGGCTTTAGAATACTGCTGGTGGAGCACGTAGGTGCAATCCTGGTTTGAGGATGGGGTCTCTCTAGGAACTTTACAACAAGGAGACACATGAGCTGGATCTGGAAGGATCCATAGCGGCTCCTAAGTGGACAAAGAGAAGGGGGAGCTGCTTCTGGCAAAGGGAGAAGCCCATGTAATGGATCCAGGCTCGATGTAGAGGTAGGCAAGGGCCGGATTGTGAAAGGTCTTATCCATCATGCTAATCAGTTTGAATTTTTTCCTGAGGGTGATGGGGAGCCATTGAAACAGGGAAGTGACAGGATCATTTTGCAGTTCAAAGAGATTTTTCAGCCAGTAATTTACAGGTTAGAGGGAATGGAGATGAAACTGGAGAACTTGGAATTTGATCTCTTTGAGGGGAATCACTTTTGGGTGGGATTAGCCCTAAACTTCTTAAAGCAATGAGACCTTTATAATAAGTTTTAACCATTCTAAGGTCCTGGGTGGCCAGATCTGGTTTTGATTTCCCACCTTATCAACCTAGGAGAGATTTCTTGGGTTCGCCAGGCTTCTGAGTAATATCAGGTGAGCCCTTCATTTATCAAGGTGCCTTATGGTTAGCACAAATATCAGGCTATCTGTAATCCCTTGCTAGGAGGTAAGAGAAAATGGCAAATGATTTACAGTACTAAATGGCATTATGGAAATAAATACATCTTTTATGTTCCTTTTGCTCATGATTACAATAATATTGAGTGCCTACTCTGCATCAGGCACTGTACTAAGCACAAAAGAACTCAGCAACTTTGTGGGGTTCAGTTATTACCCTCATTTTAGAAACAAAGAAACTGAGGCACTGAGTACTTCCATAACTTGCTGATGATTACATACATAGTGCTTAGTGGGGATTTGAAATCAGAGAGTCAGCTCCAGAGTCTATGCTCTTGACTAGTACACTATACTCAACTCTTCAAGATGATCATAAAACTACCTCAAATAGAGCTTTGGATCACATATTTCTGTCATTGTCAGAGTTGAGAGGGTTCCACGTGTCAATATAATTATGTTGTTTCTTTGTATGCACGCTGAAGTCTCTTTACAGACAGGCATTAGAGAGGCAGTGTGTTTTCAGCAGAAGATAGAGCACTGCGTTTGGAATTGGGAGATTTGTGTTCGAGGATCAGCTCTGCCACAAACCGTCTGTGCTACTGTGAGCAAGTCAGTTAACTTCTCTGGCCCTCAGTTCCCTCAGCTGTACACACAAGGGATGGCATGAGGCAAAGCCAATAGGCCTTTTCAGTTGGCTGCTTCCGTTCATTCTATCTTCAAATAGTAAATTGATGTGTTCTCTTTAAGCCTCAGACAGCCTTCTCTGTTCATCTTTAAAAGATGCACAGAGCATACCCCAGGCTGTACCAACCCTTCTATGAGCATTTTGACAACCCCTTTGTCACATTATTATATTGGTTATCTTGAGCAGCAATCTTTTGTATCTATAGCCCATTATTTTTGAGCATCGTACCCCAAAATATGTAAATTTTTATCCATAAAATACATAGTGTTACTATACTAAGTTGTGTAAAGCACACCAGAAATAGAAATTTTTAAAAAATGAGGTAGGTTCTAATACTTTTTTCCCACATCCCAATGAGTCATTATACATATGCCTACCTCTGAGCATTGTTCAACTTTCTCCTTTCCTCGTTTTCATTGCAGAGCTCTTTACTGTCCCAAGAAGAGTGATACTTAATCCAAACTTGAGCATTGGCTCCATTCATTCAATTGTTTATTCATTTAGTCGTTTATTAATTATGGAGCACCTTAAAAGTGAAATGCTTGCTGGAGGTACTAAGAATAATATCAGGATTGGCTCTTGCCTGATATTGTTATATCAATATATAAACATAAAGACTAATTCTAATTTTTGTCAACTTTATCTGGTTGGAACTCTAGAATTCCTGCATACTGTAATGAAGCTAAATCTTATACCTAAACTAGCTATATGTGTTGCACTATAGTGGACAGAACAGGAAAAGATAAGAAAACGAGGAAAGGCTAGAAAATGAGGCCCATTCAAATGAAACAGTTAAAGTCACACTGTAGCACAGCACCTAGTAAATTACAAGGGTGAGGGAGGCAGATTTTTAATGTCAGAGGCATCCACAGAAAGGAGAGATCATCGTGATCTTTGTGATGGTGGCTTGGACAACCATCTTAGGATATCAGGGCAGAACTAGGGTGGACACCCTGACTGGTCTGTCCTGAATCACAGTGTACGCAGAGCCCTGGGTATCAGCTAACAGACAACCTCCATCACTGAGTTAGACCCACTCATAATGTGGCAGGCTGTGAACCAGCGCCATGTTTCACTGAGAACTTGCCAGGCTAGCCAAGGTAGCTTGGTGTAGTTTAGCACCTGTAGTGGGTGACTGTTTTTCTTGGCCAGCATTTTATGTGTACCACATCAAATAAGCTGCCACTTAGTTCCTATGCTTTCTCCAGACACAGACAATTAAGTACATCCTGGTGGAATGGTCATGTTAGGGAACCTGGCTTTCCTATGCCGATCATCTTGGTTTCCTGCCCTCCAGGGCTAGAGTTTGGAGGTGCTATTGAAGCAGCCTTGAGAAAACTGTTAACCCTTGAAAGTTTAGCTGTTCATCACCAAGTATATGAAAATATGGTTTGCAGCCGAAGTCTTACCACCTATGGCAATTTTAAATAACTATCAAAATCATGATTTAATTAATTTCCCCCTCCACTTAGAATTGGCTTTGAGAAGTAGGAGATTGCAATTCACAGGTCGTTTCTATTCATGTAACCAACTTGCACTCTCAAGTTGAGGTAATCACCTTGAGCTTCTCAATTTATTCATCCATGACCTGGGCTAAAGTTGCCCACGTCTCTGGTGAAATTCACAAATGAAACCTTACCTACTTGGGTTCCAGATTTTGTGAGAAGTTGTTTTCCTTCATGCACATGGAAAAATCAGCTGAAACCAGCATGATTAATTCTAGACAGGAATTAGAAAAAGCCTAAGTTGAACAGCTCTCCCAGGGGAAGTCATTTAAAATTGGTATAAGTGACCCACTATGGCCTTTGAGCAAGTTGCATTGGGAACCATGATGGGCATGGAGGAAACATAGTCTTGTTGGCCTATTGATAAACATTCATTCCTGCAATTCTAAGTGTACCTGGAATTTGTGAGAAGTACATATTGGAGAAATCTTTGAAAATAAATGAGTTAGTGATGCTCTCTCTTTGGGAAGAGGTAGTTGCATGGTGGAAGTGAGATTCCAGTGGGAAGGGCCTGGCAGAGAATAAGTGGGAGATCCCTGAAGGGCAGGCAGATTATGGTGTGCCAAGCAATGCATTGCACCATGAGGAAAGGAGTCTAGAAAGGAGAGGAGACTCATGAGAACGGAGGTGACTTCTGTTGACAAGTCACCATTGTTCAGACTCAGTGGGAATGAGAAAGGAAATCCAGAAACTTACATGACAGCTGCTCTTAGATTGGATGAAAATATTGATATATTTTTTTTCCTAGCTGGAATTTGACAGGGTCAGTTCATGTCTGGGTTTTCAGCACTTAATACAGGGCCCTTTTGTCTTGGGAGGCGGTCGGACTGGTTTTTCCTCCAGGCAGGTGCACAGAGGGCGTTTATTGTAGCCTGAAACACAAACACCAAGCCCCTAGGCCTTGATCCACACACTCTCCAGCGTGGCTCAAGGAAATAAAGTGAACAATGTCTCTTGCAACAGGCGAGCACTGTAAATGCCACTCCTGAATGAAATATTTCTTAAAACTTTGTATCCGTAACTTGATCATCTCTTAAAACTTAATTATATGTCAGGGAAAAGGAAGCTATTGGCTCCTCCAGCTGTCCAGGTTGAGCGAGAGCACACAATGGAGCATATCCGATTCTCAGCCTTACTTAGGTAATCAGATTAATATCTCCTGAATTGAATTTACCCTTTTGATACGGAGTCTTTCAGCTGCCTTGTTTCACATCTCAAATTCTGACAAAGCTGTGCGGCCTTTGAGTAATTTCCCTGAAATCTATATACGGGAAGCCTGTGCTCTTTCGAGCACTTTTTGGGACTTGTACCAATTAAGTCTGTCTCTGGCACACTTTTAATGGCATGCTTTCCCTTGAGTCAACAACTGCTCCAAAATCTGAGGTCATTTGTTTAATTTAAAAGCAAAGGTTATGGAACAACCATTTCAGGCTTCACCAGCCAAGCCCCTGTGGCTTTGAAACGGGAGATGAGGCAGGGGAAAGGCTAATAAACTGGATTTCTTATACACAAAATAAATTAATTACTGTGTTTCTGTTAAATCAGTATCAAACCAGGTTTGTCCACACCCTCCCTGCCAACTTAACTCTCTCTTTCTCTTCAAACTCGTCCTCTTCTGAAGCTTTCATACTCATGATTGAGGTTCACCCCCTTACTGTTGTTCTTGCAAAACAAACATCTGGACTGGATTTTTGTCAGCTGGAGTTGAGAGGGAACTGTAAATGATGCTGTGATTTTTTTTTTTCATCCTTATTAAATTTATTTATAGCCAGTCTGAAGCCAGGAAACATGCTAGAGTCCTTGATTGGAGGTTCTCGAGGAATGTACAGTGTATGGTATTTTCCCCCTGTTGTTTTCTAAATAATATCAAGGATAGAATTACATAATCCCCAACTTGGGTGTCTTTTTTTCCTGAAGGACACTTCATTAGGACTTTTCGTGCGTCAGAATTCTTCCATTGTATTAGCTTATCCAATATTCCTTCCTTTCTGTCAGTGAGAAAAAAGGAAATGTAACTGGCAAAGTATTTCTGGAAAATTGTAAAGATGGAGAGTGAGTTTCTGGTTGTTTGAGACACAAACTAGTGACATGGTATTTTCTTTTGCCAAAGGAACACAACTTGGATCCTATTCCTACCTCTTCCTCTTAACAACCTCTAAAATCTTAAAGCTGCCAAATCTCCAAGAATCTCATTCATTTTCTCATTATTTAAGATAATAATAGCCTCTACAAGAGCTTCATAAAATAATTTATAAAATATTTTGCTGTGCCCTAAGACCTTATTAAACAACAATATGTTGGGGTTTATATAATTATTTAAGAAACAAAACCTTCTAGAGGAGGCTGAGCCAGATGATGATTTCTTGAGGTTCCTTCTCAGTTCTGTGATTTGAGATGATTCTTTGATTTTCTTTCACTGTCATTTATATCTGTGTCATTAAAAAAAAGAAGACGACTATTTGGGAATGAGATTTGCTACACCCATAGGCATTTTCTTCTTCAGAGAAGACACTGTTGAGCTTTCTGCCACCAAGTCAGTCATCCTCAGCCTGAACAATGGAGCTTAATGTTCTCCATCTTGCTAAGGGTTAGTCTCTGTTGTTATGAAAGTGAATTGAAACCAAATGCACTATCTTTTGGAAAAGCTGCCATTGCTCTCAGCTCATAGACAATACTGAGAGGGAAAAATAAAAGATGGAAAAATCCTTGTTATAATAGCATAACACTAGTTATTTCATAATTAGGCCTATGAACATATCTTTGATGCAACACCACCTCTATTTTATGATGTTCCTGTGTTTCTTAAAGATGGGTGTTTTATGTTTAGCTCTTGGAAATATTAACAGATTTCTTCATGAGTTATTTTGCTTTTGGACCGGGAAAGCTATTCCACAGCAAGACGGTTCATTAACTAAGAAGGCATGAAAGATAGCTCATGTTCCCACCAAGAAAGGTGGCTGTTCCTACTTGCCTGATGGGAAGTGTTTGAGGCACACCAGCCTCATCAAGTGTGGGTGTCTACTACCCACTTTCCAGTTATTAAAGTAAAAGCCAAATTAATGGCGTTGGTACTGACAGTGAAATGGGCCATGGAGAGATCATTACTCATCACCATCATGATTCAAGCCTCTGGATCAGAAAATGGGAGGCCCAAAGGTATAAAATGTTTTTCAAGTCAAGAAGAAAGAAGAATCACAGAAAGGTAGAGAAAGGTGAAGGACTAAGGATGAATCCAGCTGAACGTTAAGCAACACTGCGTCTCCCAAGATCATAAAGTTAAATAGTTCCTGCTAGATTTAGCTTTTATTATTTTCGGAGATGAAAATCACATGGTGGATGAAGGGAGAAGGCCGGGGCCATGGAGTTCCCAGTCTGTACTTAGAACCTTCCACAACATTTTAATGATAATAATAATGATCACTTTTATTAAATCTCCCCAAAGAAACATCTTAAATGCAATGGTATTTGCCATAAAACATTCCAACTAATGGTAGAGGCTGCATGTCTGCCAAAGATGTGTCAAATGAATTGAGACAGCGCCACTGGTATTGGACACTGACAGAGTTAGTTCCTCCAACCAAAAGAAATGAGTAATCATGGGGAAATTGTGATTCTAGCTATGCCACTTAGGGAATTTTAATAGAATGTGATGGTATTATATATGAAATATTCTTAGACATACCAGGATGTTGTATGTAAATTAACTTAACTGACTATCATGGGAAACATAAATTGATGAATACAGAAGACTGTGAGGTATTATTTGATTCTTCTTTTTTGTATTATTTTGGAGCCATTGCCAGGCATGGACATTCTTACATTTATATTCATGTTTTCTATAATTCAAGGCCTGAAAAGTAAATTAGTTTAAAATTAGCCAGTTGCCTGATAGCCAGTACTGAAGAGATTTGTAAGGCTTGTGAGGATGCCGGTATCTCTCCTGTGTCAAAGTCCTCTTCCTCTGGTAGCTTCGGTAGGGGGTGCCCGGTAGAAGTCAGATCAGAGGCCCTGTGCACTGGAGAATGGAAGAGATCACATCAAAGCTTCCTGCACTGTTTTCCCCTCAGGCACCCAAACCTGATTTCCTCTTATCACCTGATGAATTTTCAACTGTTCTACCTTTTCATCCTCTGTGCTTGCATTTTTTACAAAGCCGCAAAGCCTGTAAACCACATGACAGATATGATCACAACATTAGGAGAGAACTCCATGCTGTTGTCAGGACCACCATTATAGGTGTGAGAGTTTGAGGCCAGACGAGTAAGGCTGAATGTGAGGGGGAAGGAGAGTAGTCTTTTTAAAAAGTAGATCACCTTTCTCTTTAAGGAAAGCTAGTTCGCCTAAAAGCAAATGAAACTCCAGAGGGTGGTGAGCAGCCTTGCTTATTTGCACCGAGTCCCAGACTTTTCTCTTGCTTTTTTTCATCAGCCCCTTTGCAAGCCATCTCACCTCCCCTCTCACAGACTGTCCAGAGACGTTGCAGTGCTGGTGCACGCTCTCTTGTGGAGAAAGTTGTGGCCATGTTGTTCTCCCCGCAGGGAGCTCCTGTCTGTCCTCAGACAGCTTATTGGAAGTGAATCTGTTCAGATAGTGGCCTTCCATCCCTTGCCTCTTACCTCCTCATCTCCTGTTTTCCCAACCCTGTATACCTCATCTTTGCATGGATGAAACTCAGTCTCTCCAGAAAGTTTTTGTTAGTGGAGAGATGCAGAGTAGATTGCTAGGGCCATGTCTACTTCGTTAACTGCAGCCCAACATGTAATCTAGTAAAAAAAAAAAAAAAGAGAGAGAGAAAAAAGAAAAGAAAAACCAATAAAATAAATTTTAATAGACTACCCCTAGGCAGCTTTGTCTGAAGAGGAAATCATTGCAAGAAAATGAGACTTAATAAGTGGGCCATTTGGGAAGCAGGCAATGGCTATTTTAAAGGCTTGAAGTTTTAACATATGTGTATGCCTTTTTTCCCTCATCTCTTGCAAATAGATAATGGTTTACATCAGGAGAAAATTCAGTAAAAAAGCCTTTTTTTTATTTCCAGGAAATCTGGCCTCTGTGTTTCTGCAGCCAGTGATAAATGACAATGTCACCAGCAGTGACCTAGGACATCCTGAATTCTTGCTCTTATGAAGAGCTTGCATTCTCTTTTCAAAGGGTATCCTGTTCCTATCACAATTCTCATGTTATCTCAGCTGAAGATCATCTTTTTTCCTTCTGTTATCATACTTAAAATAGCAGCAGTGCCATTTAGAAGACTCTGCCCATAGATGCTGATATCATTTGTGGGGAGGGCAGGATTTAAAGAAAAGGGAACTGGATATTAGCCCCAAACATATTGTAATTCACCACATAGACCTGTTGAAACTCAGCATTGTTATTTCAATTCATGTTGTACAAATCAAACAAATATTATTTTGTTCTTTTTTGGGGGGAGAACTGAGTACTCATCATCTACAAAGGCCCACGTGCACATAGAAGAGTAGCACAATGGAGGAGAAATGTGTGTGTGTGTGTTTTTTTTTTTTAAGTGCTGGTGAAAGGTGTGTGTTAGAAACAGAGAAGCTGTTTCTGATTATGAAGATTGATTCAGTTAGTCCACACTGACACCACCTAAATAAGTGGGACGAGCAACATGCAGTTCCCTGGAGCCTCTCAGTTGCATTGTGTCCTTGCCATGTTCAAAGCAGAATGTAGAACTGATCCACTATTCTGCTCCCCTGCTGCCTTCTGGTTTAAAACATGTTGCAAACTAAAATCCAGAGGGAAAAGGCTCTATTGCTTTACTTCTGTCCCATCCAGGCATCCAGGCAAGGGCGGTAGGAAGGGTCACCCCACACAGACCGTGCAGATCCTGCCTCCACAGTCTTAAACTCATCATCTGAGAGTGGCTGGGTCAACAAGTACACCCCCGGCCCCCTTTTTTCCCTGAACCAAGACAGCTGGACTTTCAAGGAAAAAATAAAATAGCCCAACTCTGGTAATCACTCAAATAGTTCTCAAAGCCTGATTAAACTAGAATGTCTTGTCCACAGTTCCTTTCCGTAATTTATGGATTTTGCCAACGTAATTATCAAGCTTTTAATGTTTCTCTTTTCCACTGTCTTGTTTTGTTTGGCTCACTTGGTTATGTTATAGCCTTTCTATTTGAAGAATCAGTGCAAGACAAAATGTTGCTAAGAGCAATTTTGTTAGTATTGAAAATATTAGGAAAGAAATGGAGGGAACAACCATTGTTAACAAAATGGCCTCATTATAAATATTAATCTTAGAAGAGAATTAAGGCCATTTGGGCTATTGCTGCAAAATATCTTTGTTTTACCAACCATAGAAAAAGCCCTTGGCTGGGGTGTCTAGAGGAGTTAGAACCTGGGGTGGGTAAGACCAGTGGTTATGGATTTCTAGCATCGTGCGACCACCGAATGATTTTAACTTTCGAAGTTTACCGGGAAAGGGTATGATATAAATTTTGAGGTCTTTGCTGGCTTCTTATTCAAAACATTATTTCAGTTTCAAGCAGCTGATCACAATTGTGATTGCTGATACCTGGTGAATTCTAATACTCTGCATGGGAACCGCACTACATGTCTGTGGGGGCCTTCCCATCTGCCCCTTTGTGAATCTCTTCTCCTTTCAGTGCCTCCAAACTTGGGCCCCAAAGAGGGGTACAACAGCTGAATGTCATTCTCTTGGGCTTTGGCCCAGGCATGCATCTTTCTGGAAGGATGACTGAATCCCATTCTTAAGTCTAAAGTTCCTCTTGATTAGCTGCTCCTTTTGTTTGTTGTTTTTAACGGCATCTCTGTCTTTCATGGGTAGCTTACAGGGATGTGTTTGAGAGCCCCTTCCAGCTGGGAAGCTGCCCAACTCCCACCAGCTGAGTCGGAGGATGGCTTCCCTTTAGTTCCGCTGCTGCCTGTGGACTACAAGGACTCCACTTCCAGCCCTGGCCACAGTGGCCCTTGTCTGCTGTGCAAACTTGGCTCTCTTCTCTGGGTTTTCATTCTCTAGCCATCTGGGCATTTTGGGCACCCCTCTTATCTTAGTACCTTGGCACTCAGGACCACATGTCATCCTATCATAGAGACAGAAACAAAGGAATCCTTTACCTCTGGCTTACAGTTCCCCTGGAGCCATCATAGGTTGAGTGACAGTGAGGGAGATCTTGGGGGTTGGGCATAGGTCTGGAATGATGTAAATGGTTTTGCTGATAGGAGGCATTTGGAATGGGGTGACAATAGCTAGGATTGTTCAGTACCAGGATTCTTAGTGCCTTGCTTCCTCCTTTTTTTCTTGACTGTTTTGAAATCGAGGAGGAAGGAGCATAAAAACCCCTGTGGTTTCTGATTGCTGTAGCCTCTACAGGAGGAAGCTTACACTTAGGGGCTAGCATCTGCTGTGTGCCAGAGCAGTGAATCTAGCTTACTATTAAGAATTCTATGTACATCACCAGCTTTTTAAATTCCTCCTCCCTCAACTACTGATTTGGGGAGGTTTTGATCAGAGTTATTCACTCTTCAGAGAAGTGTCTGGAAAGATTGGTCCAAGAGTGCTGACACTATAATTGTCCTGCCTAGAGAAAAACAAGCATTGGATCAAAGGGATGGTTCCACTGCCCAGTTTATTCCCAGTCCACTGTCTCCTCTCCTGTGCCTCCCCCTAGTCCTCTGACCCCTGTGTACTCATTCTGATCCCTCATCCTGCCCAGACCCCTCTTGAAGGTAGTCAACAAGGCATGAGCTATCCAAAGAGAATGTAGCCAAGAAATGTTAAATCACTTCCATTTGGACCTCGGTAGTCAGGTGGACTGCAGTTCCTTGAAAGGCAGACTTGAAATGCTTGCCTCTGTTCAGAGAGTCTAATTTCACATTTGGCTACTCCTTATTTGGTCCCTGGCATTCATTCCTACATTGAGAGCCCAGAGCTTCCACACACTTGCTTCTGCAGAGCAGAGTAATATTCATAAGACACGTCTTGGCTATGGAATCAAAAAGGTGATACCATCTCATTTCACACCAAGGTGGGTTGGTCTCGTTTATTTATTTTTAAATAGTTGAGGCAGCAGAGACACAGGGAAGGTAAGAGATTCATTCAGCATCATCCACTGTGTCCAAGTTTTGATCCTTTGGCCCCTGTGACAAGTGCAATGGTCACTTCCTTATAGAACATGAGACCAATTTAATTGGAACCATGGGTTCTAAAATATGACTTCCCCTCCCTCCACCTACCACCACCATCCAGCTGCCAGAACCCAGTTTTCTGTAAAAAGGCAGCTAATGACACTTTGTGTGAGTTCACCAGAAGGCCTTTCAGTTTTTGTCTCATTTTAGTTGTATATCTCAACTAAGAAGATCAACTCTCCACATGTAAGATTAACTCCCTCTAGTTTCACAGTTTCTTTTGAAGAACCACCCATTGTCAGTTCCTGATCCTCTGCCTAGAAAACTTATAGGAAACAACAGAGTTCAGAGTATAGATTGATTGTTGCTCCTGAAGCACTGATCTTTTATGTATCTGTAAATGAGTGAAGAAGGAATGCATATTCTCTGGAACAAGCTGGCTCTACCACATGGTTTGAAGTAAATGGCCATTTTATTTCATATTAGGAGAGACATGGAGCAGCTTGGCAGCAGATCTGTGGTTGGGTAATTAATCTAAGAACGATAGCCTTCTTCCACATAGGAGATTAAATACCTGTCTTTGGTCCGATCAAAGCAGGCCTCTTGGACTATCTGATCTTTGCAAAAGGCCCCATGTTGGGTCAGCACAACAGTCTTTGCATGTATTGCTCCCTATGTTAAAAAAAGAGACCACTTTAGCATGTATAAATAATAAGGTCTTCCAGCATTTGTAGCTTTTTAGGCCTAAAGTAAAACTACTTTCACTTGAACTGACTCTATAATCAGTTTTCTACTACTAAAACAAGTTACTATCTCCCTGAGTTTGAAGAAAAGTGAATATTCATTAGGACTTGTCTGAATGAGAACAACAGCATTGCTCTTCGGGTAGTAGTATTGTAAATACCATCTTATACATATATGGAGTTTTCTTTAGGGCAAATAAAGTTTATATAGTCCATCATTCACTTACTTGCTATGTCATTGAGACAGTTTAGGTATTGATATTAACACTATGTTCTCCATCTGTAAAATGGAAAGAACCAAAGAACTTAGATGGATTACAAGAAAGAATACAGACATTTGTATGATCTGTGTTGCCAAGATGCTGCTTAGAGCTTTTAAATTTTGTAAGTTCTGCATTTCACCTACCCAAGAGAATCTGGGCAATGTGTAATTTGGGCCAAGATACAAAGGCCCATGGCCAGGTTCAACTGGACAAACAAATGGAACTGGTACCAGTTTACCAACCTGGCACAAATTCTGTGCTGGTCAAGGAAGTGTTTTTCAAATCATGGGGAACCACTAGTGAAAATCCACTGGTGCTTTGATGGTGGCCTTCGGAGATACTTTTATAATTTGAAACCATTCCCATAGCAGGCCCAGGGGAAGGTCTTACTTTAGCCAACATGCAACATTAGGCAGAAGAAACGAGGCCTTTCTGTCTGATTGACCCGTGGGTGGGCCCTCTTCCACATGTTTCTAATTAGGGATGCAAGAAAGAGTAGATATTCTGCGGTACTTTCCTTTCCTTCTCAGCTATGAGACAGAACAACAGTGCCTTTGTGATGACCTTTGCGGAACTGTTTACATTTGGTGACCTGCCTGAATGCTCCTGCCAGAGTGGACGCACCTCTTGGCTGACGAGGAACAGCCATGCTATCTGTTACTGTGGTAGACCTTGGAGGTCAAAATGAAAAATAAGAGGTTTCCCTGTTGTTGAGTAGTCTAAGTTAATTTTTAAAAATATTTATTGAGGTATAATTTATATAACATAAAATTCACCTATTGTAAGTATACAATTCATTGTTTTTTAAATAAATTTGTAGAGTTATGTCACTATCACTACAATCCAGTTTTAGAACTTTAGTTGGACTGACTTTGAAAATACCAAATAATCATAATTGAAATGCAGGTCATGGTGAAGTGCAAAATAAATTTTTGAGGCTATTTTGGGCTAAGGAAGATGACCACCCAGGAAATCATTTGAGACATCTAACTCTCAAGCTTCTCAAAGTTCATGAAGCCTTGAGATTAGCATATATGTTTAGGAAGATTTTCCATATTTTTGTTCACCAAATGGTATGACCTACTTGAAAAAACTGAGAAACCGCTTTAGAACCTATGTCACATGATGACATCAATTAATGTTTCTTGATTATAAAGAGTAGGTGCAGGCCGGACGTGGTGGCTCTCGCCTGTAATCCTAGCACTCTGGGAGGCCGAGGCGGGAGGATCGTTTGAGCTCAGGAGTTCGAGACCAGCCTGAACAAGAGCGAGACCCCGTCTCTACTAAAAATAGAAAGAAATTATCTGGACAACTAAAAATATATAGAAAAAATTAGCAGGGCATGGTGGCGCATGCTTGTAGTCCCAGCTACTCCGGAGGCTGAGGCAGTAGGATCGCTTGAGCCCAGGAGTGTGAGGTTGCTGTGAGCTAGGCTGACGCCACGGCACTCACTCTAGCCAGGGCAACAGAGTGAGACTCTGTCTCAAAAAAAAAAAAAAAAAAGAGTAGGTGCAGAAGATGAGAATCTAAGCTCTCCTCAAAGAACTTATAGTCCACTTTGAATGTCTAATCAAATGTTTATTTACTTGTCCTCTCATTTTCGAGTACTATGTTAGGTACTGCAAACACACGGATGGTGAAACAATGTCCCTACCTTTAAGAAATATAGTCTGATGGCTTATATGATAATTTCAATATGATGTCATAAGTTCTGTAGTAGAGATGTCAGAAAGGCCATCCATCAGTAAAGACGTTGTAAAGGACATGTTACTAAGAAATCAAAGACACGGTTAATAAGTTCATCAGTTCTGCTGCTATTGCTTGAGTACCTGCCCTCTGCTCCATTTGGACAAGGCTCTGTGAGATTTGGCCCCTGCCTTCAGAGGGTATTATAACTAGAGAGAGAAATAAATCCATTACTACTTCCAATTAGATGTAATATCCACGTAAAAGTGGAGAAATCACAGTGCGCTAGAAATTTGAAGGAAAAAGAAGACTTCCCAGAAGAATTGCATTTGAGCTGAATTTTGACAAATAGTGGGAATTTGGGGTTGCATAGGTGAGAGTGGGAAGCAGTCCAGAAGAAAGATGTGAGCTTTGGATGTGTTCTGAGAACAGTATTACAAAATGGACTAATACATATATCATACGGTAAAAGATATTTCTATATATTTATGTCAGAAACAGGAAAATTAAGAGAATCACAAACTCTTCCTTCCCTTGCCTGTATCAAGGAAGGCTTCCTACAGAAGCAATTCATTTCACTTTGGCCATTATGCATGCTTTATGCCAGGTGATATGATTAGTTTTCTTCTTTGATTTCTTCTTTCAGGATCCATCGTGTGGTCACCACCTCTGAGCCACCATCAAAGTACCAGTGGATTTTCACTAGTGATTCCCTATGATTTAAAAAGCATTTTTTTCACTAGTGCATAATTTGTGCCAGGTTGGTAAGCTGGAGCCAGTTCCATTTGTCCAGTTCAACCTGGCCATGGGCCTATTGTACCCTGGCCCAGAAGTTTAACGTAATACTTTCATGAAAATTTAAAAAACCAACAACACGTCCTTGAAACGTTGGTTGCCAGCCTTTGAAAGGGTAATCACTGTACCTGATTAGCCTTTGAAAGTGGATAGGAGGTCTGAGAAGAAAAAAAAGGAATGGTACTATTTGCTTAAAATTCCCAGAACCCTATAAGCTAAACCTATTTCTAAATTTAAGTGGCTAAAGACCTTGAACTGATGGTTGTTTTGGGATATTTTGGAAAGTAAGGAATATTGTTGTCTTTCAGTCAGGAAGGAAAGAACTCAGTTGTTTCAATATTACCAAGGAAGAGTTTTGCATTTGTTTGTTTGCATGGACAGTCCACCTACTGTGTGGCCTTGTTCACGACATGGCCGACCTCTCTCTCTGGGGTCAGTGTGAATAGCTGGGCTGCAGCTGTAGCTAGAGACAATGGCCAGCACTGTTGGGCATTGCCCTTTAAGCCCCAAAGGTTAATTTCATAGTATTTAGTGGCCTTGAACCTGCAAAAGAAAATGCTGCTTTATTTGGGGAGAATATAATTTCTGCATGTGTATTTTTTTCCATGAAGAATAAAGAAGAAAGATTTTTGGAAGAACATAACTTAGCCTATTGGCCTTGCCAGAAAAGCTAAAAAAGCAAGGGGTTAGTACTCTTAAAAGTGGCATGTCTTAAACATCAGCTGACCAATAATTATTTAAATGCCGTCAGAGGGGAAGTTCCCTCCCATTGTTACTTTTTCTCTAGACTGAGATGCTTAAAAAAAAAAAAAATCCCTGTGTGGGGAAACGATCTTTAAAAAACCAACAAAAAGTCTGTGAATTTAGTACTGTATTTGTTGAGAAGTAATAGCCCTAGAAACTGTGGGGATTTTTTTGTTGTTTTGGTGACTTTGCTTTGCCACTCTGCATGTTAGAAAGGGCAAGCTCTTGGCCACTGTTTAAGGTTCCCAAATAAAATCTAGGATGCCCAGTTAAATTAGAGTTTTAGAGAAACAACAAATAATTTTTTAACGTAAGTACATCCCAAATATTGCACTGGGACATACTTATACTAAAAAATTATTCATCATTTATCTGAAATTTAAATTTAACTGAGCATCCTGTATTTCTTTTTGCTAAATCTGGCAATTCTACTGTACTTTTATAATAAAAAGGCTATCCAAAGAGCCTGGGAACTTTTATGATTACTGAAAATCACCATCAAGTTTAAAATAAAACAATATATGATATAAAACTTTAAAAACAGAATCAGATTAGTCATACCAATGTGAAGGGAGTCTTTTCTCATTCCTTTGTCTTCTTGTAGCTAGCTCTGACGATCCAATTCTACTAGGAGTGGCCCTCCAAGGTGTACTCTAGCTCAGAGTCAGACCTTGTAGACCACCTGGATGGCTTCTGAATTCCAGCTTTAACTCAGATGATCAGGTCAGAACTGAGGTTCACTTTGAGATCAAAAATGCTTGACCACCTTAGGGTGGCTTTGGACCCTCTTGAATCCTTGTTTCTGTAAAATTCCTGCCTTGCCTAGTGAAGTGGGGTCTCACTAGACATGTCTTTGAGGATAATAATCACTATCCTTTACTGATAGCTATGTGTCTGACATGTGCCAACGCTTTACATACATCACCTGTATCTATGCACATGAGTTCATATTGCCTCCTAACAACCCTAGGGGACAGATATTGATATCTCCATTTTACAAATGAAGAAATGAGGGCCCAGAGAGGTTAAGTAACTTGCTGCACATCACAGAGCCATTGAAAGAGCTGAGATAAGCATTCAGGTCGGTCTGACTCCACAGCCCCTTCACTGACCACTGCACTGACACATGTGGTTCCCTTAGAGCCCCACTTTTCTGCTCACTCTCAACTCCCCGTGATGTGATATTGGAAACATCCCTTTCTCTCATGATTCTTTACTGGCTGGAAGGGATACAGAACTTTCTGTCAGAAATTGGCCCTAAACAATCTTTGTCCATATATGTCACACAGCATTTCAGTAGACACAGAAATCTGAGTGCTAGAAGATTAACTTTGGAGGCCTCCTATTTTATTTGAAAATGATTACACCAATGGGAAAAAAAGCCCAGGAACTTTATTATAACAGTTTAAAATGTGTCATCATTTCAGTGTCTTTAAAGAGCCTGAAAAGACTCTCAAGCATTAGATGTAAATAGCTAACAGCTTTGAGATGAGCTTACATAGGAATCACATGATTGTTCTGAAATGGCCGTTCTTCTAAACTAAATGGCTGTTCTTCTAAAGGCTGCGGAGCCCCCAGTACTCAGCCCGCTGTCCTGCCAAAGGTGAGGGCCTGGCCCTTCTTCCCACCCCTTGCCTCTTCCCTGCTTCCCTTTTAGTTAAGAATCTGACCAGCACCATTTTCTTTTTGAACCAACACATACTCCTCCTGGTTCGCTCCCTCTATAAAATGATTTGTCAGCATTTTGATCTCATTAAGTAAAAAATTTTACTCGTTCCAGCTGGGAAAGTTCGTGAAGTTAGCCATTCCATCCCATCATCTGCTGTGGCCACAGTTGTTAAGTATAAAATATCTCTATGGGTGTGGTCTACCAAGTATCCCAATAGCATTTTTTAAACTGTGGGTTATGGACCCAAGGGTCTGGGAGAATTTTTTTCATAGGGTCACACTAGAACACTGCCTCTTTCTGGTTAAAAGTTTTCCCATCCTTTCTCCTCCAACTTTCAACCCATCTTTCATCTTTCTTTGCCCCCTGCAGGAGTGTAGTGAATCTCCCTTTTCTTTTCCTCTGCACTCTCTGCATCTGTGTCCTAGACCCTCTTGTGCTGCCTTTCTCCTACTTCCTGTTTCCTTTAATCACTAACTCCTCATAGTTTTTAAAATCAAGTCCATTCAGGTCTAAAAGGAAATTTAAAACAAAAAATGAGAAACTAAAGAAAAAAAGTAGCAGTAGGAAGCATGATGTTACAATCTTCTCCCTTAGATTTACACATCTGAAAAAAAATAATCTTGTTCTATTCTCCAAGACTAGGGCAGCCCCAGCTACCCGCTCCCCCTTTCTTCTCCCTCTTCACATCCCTCTTTCCTTTTCTAACTGATCTCCCCACTGTGGATCTAAGTTAGTTAGTTTACACATTTGGTAAACTTGCAAATGTTTTGTTTCCCTCCTTTTGAGCGATGGAATGCTAGTGCCACGGGGGCTTTCAGGAACAATTTAGTAAGTAATGGTCTTAGAAGATTTCAAAGGAAGTTCTGCGAAAACATTATCAATAACCTCTTATCCTTGGCATATTGTTGCCTCTAGGAGGCTCAGCAAATAGCAGCATTTGATCCATAATATGCGCTTTCTTTGTAGCTGGAGAGGCAGCACAGGTATAGACTTTGAACAAGTGACTTAAACTCTGTGCTTTTGTTTCCCCATCTGTAAAAAGGGCAAAATAATCATTCTGGCTTCCTAGCATTGCTGTGAGGATCCAGTGAGTTAATATTTATAAATCACTTAAAACAGTGCTTAGCACATAATAAACACTGTATTAAATAAATGTATAAAATGAAGCAAGTAATAATAATAATGTCCTTCTTTTAATCCATGCCTGGAGAACTATATTCAACTTCTGTATGACACCTTGATGTCCAAAGTAAATCTAACTGGCAGTTTGCAAGGCTACAGGATAGCACATTGCATAATTTCACTCAAGGATTTCAACAATTGGGCCTTGATTACCTTTTCTCACCTGTGTTTTGTGCAGACTGATTGATTGATTATTTCCCATTCAAACTCCCATTCAGATTTCCTTCCCCATCCGCTCCACGTATATCAATTGCTCTTGCTGTCTTTACCTCATACTGGCTGCCAGCGTATGTGGCCCTGTATTGTTGGGTATTTATTTAAGTACAAAGTCTTTCTCTTTTACGCCATAAGCTTCTTTCGAGGGATGAGGCCTGCATTTCTCATGGTTGTCTATTGTTCCTGTGCCTTGCACATAAGAGGCACTCTATCAGTGTGTTTTGATTGGCTGATTTGAGTTTGTACAGATCAGGAAACAGTTGACCTAATACGGCTAAGTGGCACCTAATAGAATCTTGCCAATAAGCCCCATAGATGCACTCTTGTTAAAAGGTCATTGGCTCCCTGATTTGTGTTAGTTTCCTTCTACTCAGGCCTCTAGTGTAGGCCTGAGTAGAAGGAAACTTCAAGGAAAGCCACCTTGAAGCTAGGGGTTCTGGGGGGAGTCTTCAGGGATTTGACTGTGAGATGAAGAGGAGGATTGCCTACAGGCAAAAAGCTTAAGGCATTGGCTTTGCATGATTACCAGGAATGCTTTTAGGTAGCACCCTGAAAGGTTGGTTAAAAAGGGGCAGTTGTATAATGCACAGGGCTGCCTCTGAGTATGCTCCAGCTTTGCCCTGTCTAGAGGGAAAGGGACTAACCCAGAGCTTGAGAAATCACAGCACCACTGCTAGAAGGTGTGCAGGTGGGAGCAAAACACCCTCTGAAAATCAGCCAGTAGTGTGCCAGGACTCATATCCTGTGTAATTGCTGGTGAATGGATAAATAAAATTATGTGAGCAAAACTGTTTTCTAAAAGTAAATTCCTGTACAATGGCATTATATGTCTTTACTCTCATAAATATGTTTACACAAACCCACATGGCCATGTAGATCTCACATGTAGGAGATAAAGTTGAAAAAGACAGTTGGAAGAATTAAAAAGTACTGTGTTTTTTTCCCCATTGTGGAGTGGCTTTGATGTTTGTTAGATGTGTGGTTTTAATAACCTTGACCGGTAGATATGGTGACTGTGAATATTCCAAAAGGAGAAGTGAGAACACAGAGAAGGAGACATCTCTTCTTTCTAGGGGTAAGCCTTCCCAGCAGTACTCAGCCCAGAGCTGTTTTTCCTCCTCGGGGAACACAGGGACAAGATATGTAGCCCTTTCTGACCCAAAGACAGGAACACCCAGGGAGACCCTGGGATCTGGAAGCGAGAATAGACTGGAGGGATGCAGTGTCTATGACGAGACTGGTACTGGCTACAGGCTGGATGGTCAGTCAGTCTGAGGCGGCTGAGCATTGCTGCCAGTGCACCTGTGGGCAAGGTCCCTTAGAGACCCAAAGATGTGAGCATTCATTCATTCGTTCCTTCATTCTGTAGCAAATCTTTACGGAGTGCTTATTATGTACAAGATACTGGGATGAGCCCCCACTTGTGACCTCACTGGACATTGAGTCCGAGGCCTTGGCAGCTAAGGGTGGCGTTCCTTAGGGAACTGGGAGGCCTGCCAGACAGGAGGCACAGTACAAACTATAAAGCAGTGGGGAAACCTAGCCCTGCATCAGAGAAAGTGATACACAAATGCTCAACACCCGGACAGTGGAAGCAGAGGCTGAAGCATTTTTCTGAGAGTTCAAGCTTCACTTTCAACCATGATATTCAGGTACTAAGAGAACAGGCGGAAAAAGTCCAGAGGCCGTGTTGACCAGGACACACCATTGTGAATCCTTCGAAATTACAAAGACAGCCAGGAGCAGCAGGAAAAGAAGCTGAGAAAAGGAGCCATGACAGGTATCTCCAGTCGCCAGTGGCTAGAAGAGTTTGCTAACCTCTTAGAGGATCATAAACAAAATCACACCCATAGTTGTAATATTGTAATTTATTTTATAAGTGCCTGCCATGTCAGTAAATTGTATGTAGTTTACTTACAGTGCTATTTTGGTGGCTCTCAAATAATCTCTTGTTTTATGTTCTAAAGTCCACTCAGATAGTTTTAGAATGGACCATTTGAGCCTGTGTAGATTCAACAAACCATCTGCTCCCAATCTGCATGCCTGGGCAGGGGTGACACTTGATGATCCTTCCAGGCCTCATCTCACTGACTCTGTTTGTCCCCTGTTATCATGGGCACCACAGAGTTTTATAGCAAATTGCACAGTAGTTTGTCTTTCCAAATAAATTATGTGCTTCTTGAGGGCAGGTACCCTATCCTGTTCATCTCTCTAACACCTGGCACACAGTGAGATCCAGAACCAGGACTGGCCCATTTTGGATGTGCCGGCCTCATACAGTTCTAAGGGGACACAGGGCTCGATTTGCACATGCTTTGGGTTTCAAGTGGCATCTTCTAATGATATAAAGGACATCTTTATAACTTTTCTCCTTTCATATCATGTAAATAATAAATTTAAGATATAAACTTGTGTGTTTCATGTTGTAGATTAATGTTGAACATAATTTTTCCTTCTAGAATGTGCCTATCTTTTTTACCACTTTACATTTTCATTCATACCCATTAGTTTTTCAGAGTCTCTGGATCCCTGTTCAAATTTCCTTTTCCCTTGAAGTTTATATTAATATCACCTCTCAGGCTGCTTTTGACCTCTCCACTTGTGCTCTAGTTCAGTGGTGCTTATGCTCTGCCCTAGTTATTCCTCACATAGACCATACGGTATTTTCAGTGCAAATGAGGCATTACCTGCCTATCTCCTTCCTAGCGTTTATGCCTTCTTCAGGGAGAGCTCTGTTTTATGTGTCTCTGGGTCTCCCATAGCAGCTAGCACAGTGCCCAGCACTCCATGAGCTGCTCAACAAGTATACTCTAATATAGTTTCATTAGTGAAGTGAAGCAGTTAGGAACAGGGATGAGCATTGAGTGGGACTACCCGGGTTCTCATCCTAGCCCCTTCGCTAACTATTTTTATGACTTTGAGCAATCTGCTAAGCCTCCCTGTGTCTCAACTTCATCTTTAAAATGAGGATAATAGTAGTACCTACCTTATCAGGGTGTTTGAGGGTTAAACACATTAAGGTATGTAAAACACTTAGCACAGTGGCTGGCCCGTAGTGAGAGCTATCCTCGTCAAAAACAGCCATAGGTATTCAGTATCAGAAGTTGGGAGTTTGGATAAAGAAAGTAAATTCCTCTAGGTTATATTTATGTGACATCTGAACTAGAATGAACCTCTTCAGGTTCCTCAGAGTACTTTGTGCCCTGACCTTTTCTACACAGGGACTATGTCTGCATCAGTATTACATAGAACATCTTGATTGAGAGTATTTTCTTTTAACCTTTAGTCTTTGACCTTTATTTGTCTTTTGGTGTGTGTAGCAGGTATGTTGCTTTCACCAGATTCTCTAAGGGGAAGTCCATGACCCAAAATATTAATAGCTTAAAAACCACTGAGGGAGACATTGTTGTTCTATTAAGAAGAATGAGAGGAAACCCAGGGACATGGTAGAAAGGCACACTCAGGATACCCAACTGTGGCTACCCATGGCACTTACCATCCTACTGTGCCATAGAACTTAACGCTATAATTTATCTTAATAAGTGTTTTAATGGCTCCCTATTAAGTGTCAGGCACTGTGCTAGGTCTAGGGACTAGAAAAATGATTGAGGCATGGTTCCTGCTATTGAGATGCTCAGTTACAGCAATTTCTTTTCATCTTTTATTAAATACTAATGAAATAATTTTATTATTCATTAATGAGTAAAACTTGTCTCCCTAATTGAACTTGCTTTGTGCTTAGTACTGTCCTGGACACATTTACCTACAGTGCTGTTTGCCCCACTGTTACCCAATGAGAAGAAAGAATGACAGGTTGTAACGACAGGTAGGGACTTGAGGAAGGTGGAGAGGAGGCAGCAGGCTTGTGTCAAGAAAGCCATGCAGTTCTTGTTCCAGCCGGCTCGGGATCTTTGACTAGGTTGTAAGTAGAGGACTGAAGACTTTTTTGGTCATAAACCTCCTTATCCCTGGGCTTGGCCTGCATTCAACTCTAATAGAAACGATAGTAAATGTTAGGAGTAGACATAAAATGAGAGCAGGTTGCCATTAGCCCCTTGCACAGTGCCACTCTGCTCTCCAGTCTCCTGCTGGTGCCCCTCAGTGGCCAAACCCAGAGAGAGTCCTGTCAGTGTGATGAACACATGACAGGTTCTAACGGCAAGGAGCAGGTGAAAGATCTAGAGTAAATCTGGAGGGACACACAGAAAGATATCCGCAAACATGCTTTCATACTTGATTTTAGAGTAGGGTATGTTTTTTAATTTTATCTGTTTTGGCAAGCTAATTTTTTAATAGGTTATAAAATATTTCTGCCATAGTAATTACACCATCAATTTGATGATCTCAGATATTTTCCCCAGTGTCATAGTAGTTTGGCCTCCTACCCCTTTTTTTAAGGGAAAATGGTATATGAATTAGCCTGTTTTTCTCCAGAGCACACGGAAAATAAAAATACTATTCTTCAGAATTTTTTTTTTTTTTTTGCAAATAGAGTTGTTCCATTTCCCCTCTCATTTTTTCTGCATCGCTTTCTTCTTCTATGCTTAGGCCAAGACTGTATTACCTTTGGAGACATCTAGCATGGTGCTTCCCAAACCTTTCTCAGCCAAAGACTCCTTTGGGAATCCAACTAAATTTCCTGGTTCCCTTTTGCTTTTAATACCAATGCCCATATTACCCAATGAGGTTATTTTTATTACTTACAAATATTTTTATAATTAACTTAAGACCCAACAAGGAACCAAAGGTAAACAGACTGTAATTATTTCAAGTTCTAACCACTGTGAATGGATAGTAATCTTTGAGAAGGTATTATGAAAACACAGTATAAAACAGTCATAAATTAAATGTCAACTTATAATTACAAAGGACTATCTGTAACTATAAAAGGCAAAATAAAGTGGAATTTAAAATTTAATCACCATGCCTTAGTAAACATGATTCTGGCACATTTCGGCACTATATTTGTGTTTTAGAATAGGATTTTGTCTCCTAATTATTCACCGATACGTGTTCATTTTACTGTCATATCATACTAGCAAGAAGCCCCTTAAGTCATTTTCAGAAGGTAGGGAATTTACTGGAACGGCTATCCTACCTTTGCCTAGAGCCCCATAGACACTCACTTCCCTATGGAGCCTTCTGTCCCTCTTCCCTTCCCATACACCTTTATCCAGCCTTGTTTTGTGGCCACCCTGCCTATTTTACTGAGCTCCTCTAAAGTCACTGCAAAATTTTTATCAGAAATTTACTGAACTAGAGAACAAAGAAATGCTCATTACAGGCTTTAAGTATATGCTTCTTCTTAGATATATGGGAGCAATTTCTCTAATTCTTAGGTTTCACTCCCTGAAATTACACAGAAAGGACTGTATCTTCTCAACCCTTCTCCCTCTATCCTGACCCAACAAACATTTTACCCTGTGCATTGCTAGGCAATGCTACTATTGTCCTTAAGTGTTTGAAGTCTTGTGCTGGTAATGAGCCAGTAGTCAGAAAGCTAGCCAGTGGGTTTATTCTTTAAGCCTCTACTGATTCCATGCTACAAATCACAGGCTGTGCCACTGCAGACGCCTGAAAGCCATGAGGAGACACTGAAAGGGCTATGAATAGAGGAGTGCTGTGTTTTCTCCTGCCCAGCTCCCCCATCTTTTGAAAACAGCACCTCACTTTTCTTTTGGGGAACTACCCCAACCTACTCTCCATCTATGTGGTTCACATGGAGCTGACACCACCCTTCCCCTCCAGAAGTTGGCTCTGAACCTGGATCAGACCAAGCAGAGTTTCAGTGATTGGTTTAGGAATGAATATGTGACCCAAGCTGAGCACAAGAGAATCCACCACAAGAGTTTGGCTGGAACTACCAGGAAAGAGGAGCCTCTGTCTGCCAGGGTCACTAAATTGGTAGATTGTAATCTGTAGCCACCACTTTGGAGGAGCCTGCCTAAGAATGCCAACACACTGCAACAGAAAGATGGAGAAAGACTCATTCTCATCACTTGGTCATGTGACCAATTAAGTCCACTCCCAGCCCTACCAATTGTTTTGCTTATGCCAGTTTGCCTGTGCATTCTGTCACTTATAAACTAGGCTCCTGAGTAAAACATCCCCACATCTGAGAATTCAACAATTTCTGGGACTGCCAGTCCCATGGAGGCCCCAAGCGACTAGAAAGATACTAAGATCAGCTTGAGAGAACTGCAGAGTATCTTTCCTTTGCTTTGGAGAGCATGATGATACACATACGGAATTTGGGAATTCCGGGAGGAAACTTGGGACTGATAACAGGGTATATTTACCAGCTGTGTGTGGCACCTGTGATTAAATATGTTAAAACCCTGTGGGGTCTAGTTTTTACCTTAGAAAAGACCATTCTAAATGATTTGAGGATTTTTCACTTTTAAAGAAGTTAGTGTTAAAAATATTTTTTTGATAGCATAAAAGTTCAAAGTAAAGAATCAATTATGTTGGGAAAAAAAAAAACACTTTAAAATCTAACATGGTGCTAGACTATGTTAACAGGAGCCTGGCATGAAAAGCTGAGTCACCGTATTCAGCATTAATAAGACACTTAATAGCAAAGCTCTCATTCAGCTACCATGCCCAGCTTGGGCCTCTGCATTTTCAGAGGATGTGGAAAGCAATTGAAATGATTAAAAGCATGGAAAATCAGATCTCAGAAGAGCGATGAAAATGGGCTATTTAACCAAAAGAAAAGAAGATTGAAGAGAGAAAATAAATGGTACTTATATATAGTAAGAGTTCTTATAAAGAAAAAGGTGACCAGATGTTTTCCTCCTCCACTGAGTATATTAAGAGAATATTGCCTTTGACTTTCATTTATACAAAAGAAGGATTTTTTCAAGCAGATGGGCTTCTTGTAGTGGGTGTGAGGTTGGACTAGATGGCCTTTAAGATTCCTATTTACTAAGGTTTCAGATTACCAGATTCAGGATGTATTCGTCAAAAGAGTTATGAGCCAGGTGCCATGACTCAAGCCTATAGTCCCAGCTAACCCAGGTGCTGAGGCAGGAGGATTGCTTGAGCCCAGGAGTTCAAGGCTGTAGTGAGCTATGATCAGGCCTGTGAACAGCCACTGCACACCAGCCTGGGCAACAGGATGAGACCTCATCTCAAAAAAGAAAAAATGTTGTCAAACCACCTCCTGCACATCCTATAGGTAAGATGAAGAAATCCTGGCTGGTTTGGTTCAGATGTAGTTCTGCCCAGGATTTACTTCCAATACTCACAACATGCCTATGAAGAAGCAAATACTTGTATAGACAAATAGCACATCAGCAAAAAATAATCAAATACAGAAACATACTTGAGGTAAAGTAATGATAAAATCTAGGATTTCTGTTTTCTGCTCTTTCAATTTAGCTATTAGGCAGTGATTCAGAATTAGTTTCTCCATTAACTAGATAAATGAGGCAAATCATGGGAAAGCTTAGCATTGAAGCAGTGTTTTTGGAGAGGTAGAATTTAGTGTATGGGTTCCGTACTGAGTCAAGAGCACTTAATGTCAGCTTTACTAGGTATTTGGCACATTTGCTACTGTAACTTGACTAGTCTAATTTGGGATCCAGAAACTTGAAACTAAGACTCAGAAAAATAGATTTTACTTAGGGAAATAATTCTAGTTTTATATATGGAAAAGGTATTCTAAAGAACAATAGCTTTGGCATTATTACTGCTTGGATGAATCTAGGCTTATTTAAAAATTGTAAGTTTAAAAAAACCTAAAGTGTCTATGTTGAGCCACATTTTTCTATGCTAATTGGGCCATTTCATGAAGTTCTACTATGTGGCGACTCAGGATGTTTTGTGTAAGTATAAGCACCCCTGACTATAGTTTTCATGCATCCACATACCTACTAATTAGCTCCACAATTGGGTTCTGCAATTTCCCGGGCCACATTGCTTAGACAGTTTCCACATGTTCCACACCAATAGTCATTTCCCCTTCATGGAGCCTACATGGTCACTTAAAAGTAATTTATCTAGGAGGCTTCCAGCCTTTAAGTGAATCTGCTAATAACAGAGGTTGTCTGACTTCACAATGAGTTATTCTGAATAGATTCAACTGATAATTTCTAGGTTTGTAGTTTTCAAGTTACAGGGAATAACTGGGAGGAGAGAATAGTATCAATTCTGCAAACATGTTTTTGAAAGTATTAGGGGAGGGTCTGCTGAAGATAGTGATTTTAATGGAAAGAGACCTTACAATACCCCATTCATACTCATTTTCCAATTCAATTATGCAAAAGAATCAATTTACAAACAGAAACTAAGCAAGCAAGCAAACAAAACACCCCCGAACAACATCTAAAACCCAACTTCCGGAAAGAGTTCACATTATATGCTTACTTTTTTGAACTGATCCATAGAAACAAGAAGCTGGTTTCTAAGTTTATTTCTACACTTGCCCTCTGAACCCTGTCTTGTTGAAAGATTCAGGGTATCAGATTCTCTCCCATAATTTCCTTTCAACAGAACTTATTGTATTACCTACCCATCCCCCAAATATAAATGGCAAAAACAGCTGGCTCTTTTACTCTTGTTATATACACACAAACACAAATGAGATACACATACATATGTATAATATACACCTCTGCATATATAAACACACACTTTGGTCATTTATTTTTTTAACAGAATAAAGGTCATTAATCAAAATACAATTCATTTTAACAGTTGAGGCTTGACATGAGATCATTATTTCAAGAAAATCCAGGGAAACTAAGCTCCCTTTCATAGCATTGTTTTCTTTCTAAACCTCTGTAGGGTGCATGGCTCTTCTCCACTGAGAAAGTTTGAGACAGCACCATGGAACAGCCTCCTGGCCTACGTGTTAAGAGATCTAAGTTCTCTTGGGGAAGGAGCTTATACCATATATTCACTTCACAGAAGAGAAGATTTTGCATGTGCTGTATTTCAAATCTAGGCTATCTCTAGTTAGCCTTAGGACAAAGAAAACAAAAATATTCCCCCCTCTTTCTCAAAAGAAAAAACTGAACTGCAGAGAAATAAAGCTAAATATCTTTTTCTTATTCCAGTTCTGTTTGGTTTCATCTTTTCTTTAACATTTTGTAAGCTGAGAAGAAATATTTTAAAATCATGTGTGTAATCTTTTTTTCGAAAGTTCAAGAGAGTCCAGAATTTTTCTCCTTCATTCTGTGATTCCATGAATGGTAATGAAATGGCTGGTTTATGTTTCTCTTTACTACTGACTAGGAAATCGAAGTGTGGAGTAGCAGAGAGACCAGGACAATGGCTGGAAAAATGAAAGAGAACCCAAGGACCCTGTCCACAACCTACCCACCTGGCTGAGTTCTGTTCCTGAACAGAATGCCCTCACCCTTTCTGCTGCTGTGTGTAGGTTCTGCCAGGGAGTCAGCCAGCAGATTGGGTGTCCCTTTAGCACAGTCAGGACCAACCAGGGGCTCCTATAATCTATGACCTCTAGCCTTAAGAAATTAGGCATATTCATATCATAATATATAAAGAATGCCTATAAATCAATAAGAAAAAAAAGCGCAATAGATAAATGGGCAAAAGGTATAAACTGGCAGTTTTTAGAAGAAACCTGGGTGTTTAACTTTTCAAGTCATTGAGGAAGTAGAAATTAATACAAAAATGAGATACCACTCTTATCTATCAGTTTGATAAAAAAAAAAAAAACAACAAACCCTAAATGTTGGTGAGCATGTGAGGAACAGAAACTCACACTGCTAGTGGGAGAGGAAATTGGTACAGTCGCTTTGAAGAGCAGTCTAGTTAGATATAAACAGGCATAAACACTGCAGCCCAGTAACTACAGTCTAGGTGTGGGACTTAGAGATACCCTATGCTTCACAGATAAGATTAGTACAACAAAGACTGTATTTGTATTTATTTCAAAAGGCTAGAAAGATGAATACCAAATTCTTTTTTCAATTTATTTTAAAAAAATTGATAGACAACATGTTTTTATCTTGTACAACATTAATGTTTTGAAGTTACATGTACATTGTGGAATGGTTAAATCTAGCTAATTAAAGAAAGGTATTACCTCACATAGTTACCATTTTTGCAATAAAAGCATATAACATCCACTCCCTACATTTTTCAAGAATGTACCATATTATCATTAGTCACCTTGCTATACAATAGATCTCTTGAAATTTATTCCTCCTGTCTAATTCTGTATCCTTTGACCAACATCTTCCCATCCCCCAACCCAACCACCCCAGCCTCTGGTAACTACCATTCTACTCTCTACTTCAGATTATCAACTTTTTTAGATTCCATGTATGAGTGAGATCATGTGGTATTTGAGTATTTGTCTTCCTGTGCCTGGCTTATTTCACTTAACATAATATCCTCCAGCTTCATCATTTTGTTGTAAATGGCAGGATTTCATTCTTTTTTCATGGCTGAATAGTAGAGTTGACCCTTAAATTACACGAGGGGTCGGGGCATCGACCCCTACACAGTCAAGTCAACATATAACTTTTGACTTCCTCAAAACTTAACTACTAGGCCAGGCGCGGTGGCTCACGCCTGTAATCCTAGCACTCTGGGAGGCCGAGGTGGGCGGATCGTTCTGAGCTCAGGAGTTCGAGACCAGCCTGAGCAAGAGCGAGACCCCGTCTCTACCAAAAATAGAAAGAAATTAA